>CABHPH010134293.1:14240-48058 GCA_902168325.1 Peromyscus nudipes | reverse complement strand
TACCCAATGGCCTTATTATAGTTATTACATTATGTTTCCTACTAGAGCGTTCTATTATTTCTGGATTCTATTCTCTTTCATTGATCTTTGTCCTTCTAACAAATGACATTAGCTCAATTACTATAGCTTTGAGGCCTTGTAATATGGTCATATATATTCTCAAAGTGCAGTCCTCCTTCAAAATTTTTTTTTGGTTGAACCAGATACTTTTCAGTTTTACATGAGTTTTATAGTTAATTTATCACTTCCTATAAATGTTTTTATTAGAAGTTAGGTTTAGATTGCAACCAGTTTCTAGTTCAGTTTGATGAGAATTGATTTCTTAACAATGTCTTCTGATTTGTAAATATTACATAATGCTCACTTTATATCTATCTTCAGCAATGCCTTAGAGTTTTCATCATGAAATATACATCACTTATTAAATTTAGTTCTACTTGAAATTTGGTTTTCTATGATTAATGGCATTTTAATATTTACAGTATCTTATTTCTGTACTATATTAATATAATTATTCTTATGAACAGATTTGTATCTATCTCCTTTACTAAACTCTTGTGATTTTTCTGTGCTGATTGTGTTTATTTTGGGTATATTGTATTACCTGAGAAAAATGATAGCTTTTCTTCTTTCTGTTCTTTCCCATTTCTTCTCTTCTTTATGCATTTACTGTATTTTATTTCAATTTCACATTGTATTTTATTGTTCTAGCTAGGTTCTTCATTACAGTAAAGCATGGAAGTTGTAATGATGGCTTTTTGCCTTCTACATGATCTTTAAAAATATTTTCCTTTTTTAAATGACTACCTGCACTCTTCTAAAGAATGTTTCAGATTCTTTTTATCAGATGAGAAGTTTACTCATACTTTTAATTTTCTATTATTTTTCCCTTTTCCACTTAAAGAATAGAAGCTATAATTTTTCTTCTATTGACTTATGTCTACCTAGCTCCTGGGTTTTTTGTATGACATTTTTATAGTTCATTACTATTTTCTAAATTAGTTTTGATTTCTTCTTTGACAGCCAGTTATTTGGCAGTGTATGTCTTAATTTCCTATATTTGGGAATTTTCAAGTAATTATATCCTGTGAATAATTTTTAATTTGCTTGCAGTCTGATCAAATAAAATCATATGTTTAAAAAAAGAATTTTTTAAAAAGAACTCTCTCTTCAGATCTAGAGGCCAATTTTAATTGGATTGTTTGTTTCCTAGATGCTTTGAGTATCTTAGATAAGAAATTTCTCCCACTCTGTGGCCTTTCCCTTCACAAATTGATGGTTTCCTTCATGTATAGAAGCTATATAGTTTTACTAGGCCTGAGGGTCAGCTGTTAGGAATAATTCCTGAGAAAATGCAGTCCTATTCAGAAAATCTTTCCCTGAGCTTAGTACCAATAAATGAATTATGTGTTTTGAGTCATTGACCAAATGGGCTCCCATAGACACACACCCCAAACAGCACAGGCTATTGCCATGCCATGGATCACCCTTCCCAATTTGACATTAAAACCCTATTGTGGAAGACACTACATATTTATGTCAAAGAAGTAGAAAAATCTAGCTGGTACTCAAATGGAAGGTTCGCCACTGCTGGCTAGCATCCAAGTGCTGGAAGATGCTATGCACACTACTAGGTGAGAAAAATAGTCATTAGTTTCACTCAGCTGTGAATTAGGTGACCTACAATAACTACCTGTCCACAAGAAATTCCTACTGATGCAATCATACTCAATCATGCCATGAATATTATGAGAGTATCCAACCACTTTTTATTGGATATAAGGCCTGCTCCATGAGATGGGACCCATACTCAACAGTGTGAATTAGACCAAGAAACCAAAACTAGATGCCATAGACCTTAGGGGAAACCCACTACTATTATTTGGCAAACTCAACAGCAATGGGCTCCCATAGACACACATCCCAAACAGTACAGGCTATTGCCAATGTATTGCCAATACTCTCAACGATGTATTGCTATACCCATAGATCAGTGCATCATTCAAATCTCATCAAGGAAGCTTCTTCTTGCAGTAGAAAGAAATTAACACAAAGACACACAACTAGACAATGTGAAGAGACCGAGAGGCTTTAGAGTGCTCAGCCCTAAGTGGGATGTCTATATCCCACCCCTCCCCTCAAGGTTCAGGGATTGTTAAAAAAAAAAAAAGCATTTGAGAGCCACTGGTGGTAGACGATTCCAAGGAATCAGCATTATCCAGACCCAACAGGACAGATGCACATGTGAATTCACTGAAACTGTGACAGCACACACAAGACCAGCACAAGTCAGGCCAGATTTAGCCAAGAAGCTATTTGCAATTGAAAGTTGCCAGGAGAGGGAAACTCAGTTTGCTTCAGTGGAGTGATACTGAGTAAATCAACCACACTCCAGGGTAGGACCCGTGTTTAGGAGTGGTTTGCCAACATGAATCAGACTCTAAGTTTTTTGTGGGGTGTTCTTGGGTAATTAATTCTTTTGTTTTTGTTTTTGTTTTTTAAGAAAGAGAAAGAACGTGAACTTTGGAGAATACAGAGGTAATAAATGATCTTTAAGGAATCGAGGTAAGGGGAAAATAAAATATATTGTATGAAATTGTATGAAATACATTGTATGTAATAACAATACTGTGTATGAAATTCTCCAAGAATAAATGAAAATAATTTTTAGAAAATTCAATATATGATTGCTACCACCAGAGACAGAACTTCTACTAGTTGTCTACCTACAATTACTATGATAATCAAACAAACTGTTGAACATGACCACCTACAGCAATAGTATTTATTACTTTCATAGGGTAGAAAGAGCCATTGACTGATGACTAGGGAAAATGTTTCATACAATAAGAGGAAATAATAATCAGTGACGAAAAATAACTCAAATATTGATGTGTATTCCTATATACATGTACCTTGGAAAACATAGTAATAAAAGAGGGTGGAGCTTGTATGTAATATGGTTCCATTCATATAAAATGTTAATGACAGAAAAATACATAAAGTAGAGTGGGAATCCTCTGGGTACATGAGATCAGGCTGGGGAAATGGACAGTAGCAATGAATGGAACAGAAGTTTATTTGAAGAAAATAATTGTGTGATAACTGCAAAAGTGAATGCACAAAACTGTGTAACTATAGATTTCATAGTAGTGAATAGTAGAGTTCTCAGTTATATAGTCTCAGTTACTATAATTATTACAGTATAGCATAATTATTACTATAAAAAATAGTATAGTCTCATTTCCTATAATTCTATAGTTCCATCATGGGATATAACACAAAGTTTTACTAAACTGTAAGGTAAAGCAAATCCCAGCACTTTGGGTTCCTAACTAAACCAGTATACAGAGAATAGAGCAGAGGTTCTCAACCTTCCTAATGCTGCCACACTTTAATACAGTTCCTCATGCTGTGATGAACCCCAACGATAAAAACATTTTCATAACTACATCAGAACTGTAATTTTGCTACTATTTTGAATCCTAATGTATGTATTTGTGTTTTCCAATGGTCTTAGGTTACTCCTGTGAAAGGGACATTCAATCCCCCTAAAGGGTCTAGACAGCTGGAATAAAGATACCATAGTTACTGGGGTTGTCAACGTTTATGACCAAGGGAAAACATGGTTGATATGCAAAAGTAAAACAAGTAATACTGGGTCAATTCCTGGGGCATTCTCTAAGAAATAGCAATATTTGTATGTCACAAAGTAAATTTTAATATGACCTATATTGGCCCAAATAACATAAGAATAATGGAGATGCAGATTCCCAAAAATGCAAACTGAAGAATAGATAAATAAAATGTGGTACATATATACAATGGAGTAATACACAGCAGAGAAAAACAATGACATCATGAGGTGTAGTTAGAGTTTTCCTGGTCCTGCCTGGCCCACAGTCAGGACAAATCTCTCTAACCCGCCAGTCCTGCAGCAGCTGAGACCCAATCAAGTAAACATACAGAGACTTATATTGCTTACAGAGTGTATGGCCGTGGCAGGCTTCTGGCTAACTGTTCTTATATCTTATATTAATCCATTTCTATAAATCTATAACTTGCCACATGGCTCGTGGCTTACCGGCATCTTCACATGTTGCTTATCATGGCGGTGGCTGGTAGTGTCTCCCTCCGCCTTCCTGTTCTCTCCATTCTCCTCTCTGTTAGTCTCGCCTATACTTCCTGCCTGGCCACTGGCCAATCAGTGTTTTATTTATTGTCCAATCAGAGCAATTTGACATACAGACCATCCCACAGCACTTCCCCTTTTCTTTTTTTCTTTTTTTTTTTTAAAGAGGAAGGTTTTAACTTTTACACATCTCCAAAGCCAGCTTGGTATATTTGGGAATTTGGGCGTAGCTTCTCTTACTACTTCCTGCTGGAGGGGGGCACTGTATCATATGGGGACACAAAGAAAATTTTAGGATTATGGAGTAGTCCGTGAGGGTGTATGGTCTGAGCCAGTTGCCTTCAAATGGTTCTGGATGTTGGACCATCTGGGCCTTGGTGTCATCAGAGACCTTTCAGGGGGTCTTGACTGGTCAAACCTGATGTATCTTAATCTAGAACAAATCCATAGCTTCTGGCTTTCTGTGGAAATAAAAGCAGAGCCTCCTTTCCAAAGCAACATATCCTTACATCCAAATTTTGAAGTCAAGGTACCTTTAAAATATACATTTTGGCATAACTCAACAGCTTTTGCAATCAAATGTTTTTCTTCAGTTACAAATATCAAAGAGAATATAATCCAGATTCTCTGTGTGGTAGCCATCTTTACATGGCTTATTTTTTATATTACCTTGAGCCTATTGCTTTAAACTGCAGCATTCTAAGACTGAAACGGCGCTGTGGCTGCTGGCTCCGCCCACTTCAGCTTCCCAACATGACGGTGGTACACTTACCACCAGCTCTGGGAGCCATCTTGGGTCTATGCTTTTATCCAAGCAGCGTGTAGCTCAGAAACCTCTTTTTGTTTTGTACTAGCAAAGGCTAAATCCACCACACAGCTTAATGTGCCACTTGCAGAGGCCTCATTCCCACCATACGGTAAGTCGAGAGCACACAACAGGAACCCGCCATAGTGTTTTATTTATTGTCCAATTAGAGCAATTTGACATACAGACCATCCCACAGCAATGAGGTTTGCAGGCAAATGGATGGAACTAGAAAATATCATCCTGAATGAGGTAACCCAGACTCAGAAAGACAACCATGGTATGTACTCACACATAAGTGGATACTAGATGTAAATCAAAGGATAACCAGACTGCAACTCACAACTCCAGGGAGGCTACCTAGTAAAGAGGACCCTAAGAAAGACACATAGATTGCCCAATGACAGAGAAATGGATGAGATGTACATGAGCAAACTGGGGGTATGGGGGGAGTAATAGTGGGCAAGGGTCAGGGGAAAGCGAGCTTAGGGGAGCAGGAAGTACCAGCTGGTTCAGGTACAGAGTGGGGGAACAAGAAAAACTTGCGTTATAACACAGCATCACTAATTTCATCCAACTGATGTTTGCTATATACACTAAAGGATTAGTCAAAAACAGAATTATGGATCTAAGCTATTGCTTCAAAATAACAGGGACATAGACTTTGTTATTAGGCTGGGATATAACAAATGGAGAGAATACCTCAGAAGACAGTGGTGATGGGTGACATTAAGATTTTTCTTAGAGTTCCACCTGGGGCCTGGTCATGGATCTCTGCATACTCTTCCATCAGTCACTGGGTGAGAGTTCTATCAAGACAGTTAGGGTGTTTGGCCATCCTATCACCAGAGTAGGTCAGTTCGGGCTTTCCTCGACCATTGCCAGTAGTCTATTGTGGAGGTATCTTTGTGGATTTCTGGGGACCTCTCTAGCACTTTGCTTCTTCCTATTCCCATGTGGTCTTCATTTATCATGGTCTCTTTTTCCTTGTTCTCCCTCTGTTCTTGATCCAGCTGGGGTCTCCTGCTCCCCTAAGCTCTCTTTCCCTCAACTCTTGCCCTTCATCCCCCCCTCATGTCCAGGTTGTTCATGTAGATCTCATCCATTTCTCTGTCATTGGGCGAGTCTTTCTTGGGGTCCTGTTTTCTAGGTAGCTTCCCTGGAGTTGTGAGTAGCAGTCTAGCCATCCTTTGTTTTACATCTAGTATCCTCCTATGAGTGAGTATATACCATGTTTGTCTTTCTGAGTCTGGGTTACCTCATTCAGGATGATTTTTTCTAGATCCATCCATTTGCCTGCAAACCTCATGATGTCATTGTTTTTCTACTGAGTACTCCATTGTGTATATGTGGAGCTCCAGGAATCCAATCGGCGTAAAAGAGGGATTGTATGAGCGTGAATTGCTGAGACCAAGATTGGAAAAAGCACAGGAACAAATAGTCAAACTAGTGGAAACACATAAGCTATGAACCAATAGCTGAGGAGCCCCCAACTGGATCAGACCCTCTGGATAAGTGATACAGTTGATTAGCTTAAACTGTTTGGGAGGAATCCAGGCAGTGGGACCAGGACCTGCCCTTAGTGAATGAGCTGGCTGTTTGGAACCTGGGGCCTATGCAGGGACATTTTGCTCAGCCTGGGAGGAGGGGACTGGACCTGCCTCAACTGAATATACCAGGCTGAGCTGAATCCCCAGGGGGGTCCTTGCCCTGGAGGAGATGGGAATGGGGTGTGGCCTGGGGGGAGCGCTGAGGGGGAAGCGGGAGGAGGGAGGACAGGGAAATCCATGACTGATATGTAAAATTACATCAATTTATAAAATTTTAAAAAATTCTAAAAAAAAAAAAGAACTAATACGCCAGAGTATATAGGAGGTAGAAAGTTAACTGAAGGAGAGGCCCACTGAAGCAGCTTTTGGGAGGTCATTGTTCTTACTGGGATAAAACCTTTTGATGGTGCAGTTCTTGGGGACAATCCACACCCCTCTCCTATAACTAACTCCTAACTGATACTCCTATAAGTCCAATAAATGATTCATTCACAAAAAAAACAACAGATTTTTCTTAAAGCTAAGGAATCAAAAGTCACCTAAAAAAATGGGAATGTATGTTTCACTTTTTTCTTAGCAATTGAACATGGTGTGGGGTTGTGTAATTTTCACACATTCCTATCCTGAACATATATTAGCAGGTATAGAAAGTGGGGTCATAGAAGTCTGATCTATGCCAGTAACACACTCATTCCTCAAAGGCTTGGTTACAGGTGGCTGCAATGTATCCAGAGTGCCAAATTGCAACGTTTGAAAATGATGTCTTCTCTGCATTTTTACATGTTTACAAAGGGTTACAATGTATCCACAGAATGCCAAATTGCAACCTTTGAAAATGGTGTCTTCTCTGCATATATGTGACAGCTGTATAGCTTGGTCTCGCTGTGGGACTCCTAAAAGTATGAGCAGGGTCTGTCTCTAACTCTTTTACTGGCTTTTGGGACCCTATACCTCAAACTGGGTTGCCTTGCCCAGTCTTAGTACAAAGAGAGGTTTATAGTCATACTGCACCTTGATAGGCCATGTTTTTTTTATCCATGGGAGGCCTGCCCTTTTCTGAATAGAAATGGGGGAGGAGTGGATGGGAGAGCAAAGGGGGCGGGGACTGGGCAGAAAAGAGGGATGGGAATCTGTCTGGGATGGAAAAAATTAACTGATTATTTGTTTTTTAAAGAAAGGGAAATGTTGTGTCTTTAACAGCCACTTAAAAAAATATGTTCTAAGAAATATAATGTTATGTCCTTGAACATGTACTTTCTGGTTACTTTTACCAACTGTTCAAACTCTACATGAGTTTCTCTCCCACTCTACCTCCCCATAAAATGTAGTCACATGTGTTACTGGCTATTATCAATCACTTCAGTAGGACTCTGAGAGAACTGGTCATTTAGAGGTCCTGGATAATGATTGCCTTTAATGAGTTGCTGCAGCACCTGGACTCCTCTGGGACACAGAACCTCTTATGTAGGGGTGAATAGCAGGGGAGGTGTGTGAAAAGTGGTGTAGACACTGGAGTGGAATGCAGACCTGGTGACTTCCTATACCCATAGTGAATAAGAAGAGTGGGATCTTTTATCACGATTTTGGAGTCACCCTTGGCCATCCAGGTAATTATAAAGAGAGCGGGCTTTTTCCTTGCTGGCCCTCCAACTTGAGAGTATTTTAGCTTTAAAAATAAAATTACATATTCTCAGGACAGTTTTTTGGATGTGATAATATTCATCTTTGCCGTGTCTCTGACTCACATTATTGTTTTATAGTGGAGTATTTGTTTTGTGAAATACATTAATAAACATCTTATTATCTATGAGGGTCTTTGTAATTACTCTTTCTTCACCTTTTCTCCCAAATCATATCATTTCAAGCTAATAACAGGTCTGGGAAATTGATTTCAATTCTGTAGTTTACTTTGGATTTTTGTGGGGAGAGACTCACTCTGTTCCAGGTTGGACTCAAAGTCATGGTGATCTCAAGCCTCAAACTCCAAAGTGCTGGGGCATAAGATGGCACTACTACACAGGGATCAGTTTTGTAGTTCTTCTATCTTTAAATCTCTCTCTCTCTGTCTCTGTCTTGTGTATGTCTCTGTCTCTCTTTGTCTGTCTCTTGCTGTCTCTGTCTATGTAGAGGTCAGAAGATATCTGGCAACCATGAGCTCACATTTCACAATACACAATGTTTTATTGTTTGCCATGGCATATGCCAGGCTGCCTGGACTGCAATCTTTCAGAGATTCTCTTATCTCCAACTCTTATCTTCCATAAGAGCACTGGGATTACAGAGACACCTGGCCTATCATTCATGGAGGAAGCAGAATTTGGGAAACTGGGTTATGCTGTTCCCTACATGTATCATTTCTCCATAATACTGAAACATGATTCTAAAGTATACATCAATGAATGCAGCTGCATTAAATACCCATCAACAGAGTGAATCCACTTCTGTGTGGTTTTGTGGCACATTGGGCATGCTAGCCAAGTATTATACAGTTGAGCTACATACCTAACCTCACATGTCTCTTAATGCCCCCAACCCCACTTTCTTTGCCATCTTACAGCATGATGGGGTGTTCATTAGTCAAGACTGTCTAGAAGAAAACAAGAATACAGAACGAAAGAGCCATTTATTTTAAGGATACAGCTTTCAGCTTAGACAATATTGGCAACTGGGGGTCGAATATCTACAAAGCCAGCCTCAAGAGTCTCTAGGAAAAGTAGAGGCTGCAGGTTTGAGTCCAGAGCAGTCTAGAGACAGAATTTTTCTTCAGAAGACAGCACATTTTCTTGTATATCTATCAACTTGCTCCATGAGGCTTGTCATGTTGTGAAGGGTGATTTGTTAGGTCTACTGACTTCAACATTAATAATATTGAGAATATCTTCCTAACAGCATTATGAACTGGCACTTGTCAAAACTTGTTATCAGGGACTAAGCAAGGATCCATCACTTGATGTTATGTATATGTGAGGGAGAACTCAAGGTAAATTTTGTATGTCTGTCCATACCTTGTGTTTCTTTTTGTATTTTCAATAATTTATAAAATGATCATCATATTGATTTTCCTACATCAATATTAGAGACATACTCTGTGGCACTTTGAGTCACCAGAATTGCTGAAAACAGTCATAACCTCATACCCTCAGTGTTTAGTAAATACCAAATTACCTTTCTGAACTTGATTACATTGTGTCAAGGTTTTGAGTGGTTAAGCTAGTTAGTTTGCATTCTGCAAAGTTTAAATAAGTGTGTGTATTCTAATTTTAATGGGAAATTTCTATTTTTAAAGGTGAAGAATCTCACCTTTGCATACCACAGTCTGCATTACAGCCAAGAAATATTCAGGAAACTTTGGTAATATCTAGGTACCATGCCACTGTTAGCTGTATTATAAGATAAGAGCAGACATGATTTTTCTTGCATGGAATTTGAATTATGGAGGGAGGTCAGCTTTAAACCAGTGATCAAGAGCACCAGGGGGCTGTAGGTTGAGTTCAGGATGCTATGGGAACATGGCAGTAGGTCTTACCAGGCAGGTAGGTAAAGATTTTTCCAAGCAAGCAGTAGCTACTATACATGAAGAATAAGTAGGAATAAGTCAGATAAAGAATGATCCATGGGAAGAAGTAACAGTTACAAGGAAAAAACTTGAAGAATGGAGACTGGAAATTATGGTTTCAGTTGTTATCCACAGAGAAGTGGAATGCAAGAGTCACTCTGAGCCCATATGTAGCCTAAAGGGTAGGCACAGGTCCAGCAATGATGTATCATTTGTTCATTCAAAAAGAATGTGCCTTTATCTTAAAAGCAATGATAATTCCTTGAAACATTTATTAGAAAAGAGAGAATCAGATTGCTATCTTAGATTGCAAAGATGTAAATGAAGTGTGTTGAAGGAGGGCACTGAGGCAGGAAATGGGGGTATGAATTAAGAATCTAATATGATATTGCTAGAGATGCACCTTGTTCTAGGAATATGGTCTTGTGGTGAGGAATTCAGGGGGCTGGAATACAATGAAGAAGAGAATTAGAATGCCCTAGATTAAAGTGAAACAAATGAGTGGATACAATAAAATATATTCTTTTTGATTCTGAATTACTTTTACTAACATAAGAGACAGAAAAGGAAGGCACTACAAGAGTAGGGTCATCAGTTTCTTTGTGAATCTATTGTGACACGGATTCCTTGATACACCTAATGGAATGTAATTAGTTAATGATGGCATGTATAGTCTGTAGTTAGGAAAAACCCCTACAGCTGAGTTTTAAGTGGCAATTTAAAACTTTAGTGTATATAAATTTTTTCATGGAGGGATAGATAGACGGGCAGACAGACTGACAGTCAGACAGATAATAGATAGATAGATAGATAGATAGATAGATAGATAGATAGATAATGGGAAATGTCTTTAGAACCATCACACTGTAAGAGAATGATAAAGCATGAGGCAATCAAATTTGTCTAGGATGACTAACCAGGTAAGTTCAAGAGAAACAAAGAGATTTCATGCAAATCAAATAAAAGGAGACTAGCTGGTGAAATATGTTAGACAGATTTAATAAGTCCTTAATAAATATTAATATAGACATGTTGATCTGAGCAGTACACTTACTGTGTTGTTTTGTAGAGAATGTAAATATGTTACATCTTCTGTTCATTATCCAATGAATTTGAAATATTTTCATCTTCATTTGGAATGTTAAGTGCCACTATTTTTTTTTCTGAAAAGGCATTGGAGTAAACAGATGACTAGAAGGAACCAAACTGTCGTCTCCCAGTTCCTCCTTCTGGGCCTGCCAATCCCCCCAGAGCACCAGCACCTGTTCTATGCCCTGTTCCTGGCCATGTACCTTACCACTGTCCTGGGGAACCTCATCATCATCATCCTCATTCTACTGGACTCCCATCTCCACACACCCATGTACTTGTTTCTCAGCAACTTGTCCTTCTCTGACCTCTGCTTCTCCTCTGTCACAATGCCCAAATTGCTGCAGAACATGCAGAACCAGGACCCATCCATCCCCTATGCAGGTTGTCTGACACAAATGTACTTTTTCTTGATTTTTGGGGCTATGGAGAGTTTCCTTCTTGTAGTCATGGCCTATGACCGCTATGTGGCCATCTGTTTCCCCCTTCATTATACCAGTGTCATGAGTCTTAAGCTCTGTGTGAGTCTAGTGGTGCTGTCCTGGGTGCTGACCACATTCCATTCCATGCTGCACACCCTTCTCATGGCCAGAGTATCTTTCTGTGAGGACAACGTGATTCCCCACTTTTTCTGTGATATGTCTGCTCTGCTGAAACTGGCTTGTTCTAACACTCATGACAATGAATTGGCAATATTTATCTTGGGAGGCCCTTTAGTTGTACTCCCTTTCCTTCTCATCATTGTTTCTTATGCAAAAGTTGTTTCCTTCATCTTCAAGGTCCCTTCTTCTCAAGGTATCCATAAAGCCTTTTCTACCTGTGGCTCCCACCTGTCTGTAGTGTCACTATATTATGGACCAATCATTGGTCTCTACTTATGTCCTTCGGCTAATAACTCTACTGTGAAGGAGACTGTCATGTCTTTGATGTACACAGTGGTGACTCCCATGCTGAACCCCTTCATCTACAGCCTGAGGAACAGAGACGTGAAGGGAGCATTAGAAAGAGTAGTTTGCAAAAAGAAAATTCCTTCATTCCTATGATGGTAACTCTTCAGATTTTTATACAATTTTTTTCTATAAAATATTAATATTAACATTGGATGTTGCTACAGAATTTTACCTCACTGTGGATGTTTCTGTTTAGAGATCTCACAACATAACTTTCACTATACAAATTACAGGGAGTTTAAAAAAGTAGTTGAATTTGGGAAATAAGTTTAGGAGATCCAAATATGCACTCGTTGTCTTGCCCATGTGGTCCTGGAAATCACAGTGTAGAATCAAAGTCATATCTGATTCCCACGACTATTCCAGGATTTTCTCATTTTGTCCAAATGTCTGCTGTGACTGTGTAATTATAAATGTGTACTCTATGAACTCAGATCAATACTTAATAATATTCAAGTATTTTACCTCAACCAGCCCTTTTCCACTCTTTCACGTGTTCTTTTTACGGCCTGTCATTAGATAATTACACAACTTAATTCCCTAGACCCTATCTTTATTTCATTGTCTATATTGGTTTTCTGACCTGTCTTGACTCTTAACAGGGTTTGTAAGCCTTTAGTATATTGCTCTCATTATTGTACTTTTTTCTATACCTGGTATTAATCAGTAGCCAGGGACACCTTGATTTATTTTCTCAAATCAGGTAAAAATATTTGGCTATAGCTTGTTGTTTTGTTTTTTTACTTTTCTCTTCCTTTGAGGGCAAGATTTTATTTTGTTTTCTTGGTTTTGGAGGGATTTGTTATTGTATTGGTTTGTTTTTTAGGAAGATCTTAAAATTTGGTGAGAAGGGAGGGGAAGAAGATCTGGAGGGTGAGAATATAATTCAAATATATTTAACTTTTAAAATTGTTTTAAATAATAAAAATAAAATATAATAATAATTTTTTAAAAAATTCTGAAGCCCAAGAAATTGATGTCTTAAACATAAGACATGGAAATATGAGACCATTATTAGAAGGAAACAACAAAGACAAGCTTCAAGATTTGGGGGTGAACACAGACAGGAAAACAAACAAAAGAGCACAAAAACAATATCAAAAAGAGACAAATTGGATTACATCAAACTAAAAAGCTTCTGGACAGTTAATGGATTTTATGGAGTTCTAAGAGTTCCTTATATAGTATGTATAGCAAATCTTATCATATAATGTTTTCTCCTGTTCTGAAGGTTGCCTCTTTGTTGACTATTCCCAGTTATGTCTAGAAGCTTATGAAATCCTGAAAAATTGAAAAAAAATAAGGTTGGAGCCTATGGCTCCAACAGATAGCTCCAAGCTCATGGTTACCGGAGTGTACTAATTAAACTGGATGGGTCACAAAACAAAATGAAAAGTCATGAATGTGAAAAGAGATTTGTGGGGAGGAGGGATATGTCAGGGGGCTTAGAGAAGTGGGGGATGAGAGTTGTGTACATATCTGAAATTATCTAAAATTATCTGAGAAATAAGTCACAACTGCACACAATGCAAATATCAATGTATTGTGGGGAGCCTTGCTTCGATGGATACATTGGCAACATAGCTACTGCATCCCATGTTCAGGGAGCGTCACAGGAGTGGGAAGATTGTGAGAGTCAGAATACCAGGAAGGCAATTGAAAACTGTGCTATACAGCTAAACAGAGAATTCTTTCTTTTCTTTAATTTTTTTATTTTATAATTTAAATATCAGCCATGGATACCCCTGTCCTCCCCCTGCCCGCCCCTCTGATTTTCCCCCAGCCCACTCCCCATTCCCATCTCCTCCAGGGCAAGGACTCCTCTCTAGGGATTCAGCTCAATCTGGTAGATTCAGTCCAGGCAGGTCCAGTCCCCTCCTCCCAGGCTGAGCAAAGTGTCCCTGCATAAGCCCCAGGTTCCAAACAGCCAGCTCATGCACTAAGGACAGGTCCTGGTCCCACTGCCTGGGTGTCTCCCAAACAGTTCAAGCTAATCAACTGTCTCACTTATCCAGAGGGCCTGATCCAGTTGGGGGCTCCTAAGCTATTGGTTCATAGTTCATGTATTTCCATTAGTTTGGGTATTTCTCCCTGTGCTTTTTTGAATCTTGGTCTCACAATTCTTGCTCATACATTCCCTCCTCTTTCTCACCAATTGGACTCCTGTAGCTCCACCTGGGGCCTGGCTGTGGATCTTTGCTTCCACTTCCCTCACTCATTGGATGAGATTTCTAGCACGACAGTTAGGGTGTTTTGCCATCCTATCACCAGAGTAGGTCAGTTCGGGCTTTCTCTCAACCATTGCCAGTAGTCTACTGTGGAGGTATCTTTGTGGA
This sequence comes from Peromyscus nudipes, assembly GCA_902168325.1. NCBI lineage: Eukaryota > Metazoa > Chordata > Mammalia > Rodentia > Cricetidae > Peromyscus > Peromyscus nudipes. The sequence continues at coordinate 33,640 of CABHPH010134293.1, read as the reverse complement.
TTTCTGTGGACCTCTCTAGCACTTTGCTTCTTCCTATTCTCATGTGGTCTTCATTTATCATGGTCTCTTATTCCTTGTTCTCCCTCTCTGTTCTTGATCCAGCTGGTACCTCCTGCTCCCCTAAGCTCGCTTCCCCTCGACCCTTGCCCTTCATTACCCCAACTCCCGTCCAGGTTGCTCATGTAGATCTCATCCATTTCTCTGTCATTGGGCGATCCCTGTGTCTTTCTTAGGGTCCTGTTTTCTAGGTAGCATCCCTGGAGCTGTGATTAGCAGTCTAGTCATTTTTGTTTTACATCTAGTATCCTCCTATGAGTGAGTACATACCATGTTTGTCTTTCTGAGTCTGGGTTACCTCATTCAGGATGATTTTTTTCTAGATCCGTCCATTTGCCTGCAAATCTCATGATGTCATTGTTTTTCTCTGCTGAGTAGTACTTCATTGTGTATATTACCACATTTTATTTATCCATTCTTCAGTTGAAGGGCATCTAGGTTGTTTCCAGGTTCTGGCTATTACAAACAGTGCTGATATGAACATAACTGAGCAAGTGCCCTTGTGGTATGATTGAGCATTCCTTGGGTATATGCCCAAGAGTGGTATAGCTGGGTCTTGGGGGGAGATTGATTCCCAATTTTCTAAAAAAGCACCATATTGATTTCCAAAGTGGTTGTACAAGCTTGCATTCCCACCAACAGTGGAGGAGAGTTCCCCTAGCTCCACATCCTCTCAAGCATAAGCTGTCTTCAGTGTTTTTGATCTTAGCCATTCTGACAGGTGTAAGGTGGTATCTCATAGTCGTTTTGATTTGCATTTCCCTGATGATTAGGGATGTTGAGCAATTCCTTAAATATCTTTCAGCCATTTGAGATTCCTCTGTTGAGAATTCTCTGTTTAGTTCTATAGCCCATTTCTTAATTGCACTGTTAGGCATTTTGATGTCTAATTTCTTGAATTCCTTATATATTCTGGATATCAGTCCTCTGTCAGATGTGGTGTTGGTGAAGACCTTTTCCCGTTCTGTAGGCTGTCGCTTTGCCTTGTTGACCGTGTCTTTTACTCTAAAAAAGCTTCTCAGTTTCAAGAGGTCCCATTGATTGATTGTTTCTCTCAGTGTCTGTGCTACTGGTGTTATATTTAGGAAGTGATATCCTATGCCAGTGCCTTCAGACTACTTCCTACTTTCTCTTCTATCAGAGTAACTGGATATATGTTGAGGTCTTTGATCCACTTGAACTTAAGTTTTGCGCACGGTAACAGATATGGATCTATTTGCAGCCTTCTACACGTTGACATCCAGTTATACCAGCACCATTTGCTGAAGATGCATTCTTTTTTCCATTGTACAGTTTTGGCTTCTTTGTCAAAAATCATATGTTCATAGGTGTGCGGATTAATGTCAGGGTCTTCATTTCGATTCCATTGGTCCACATATTGGTCCTTATGGCAGTACCAAGCTGTTTTTGTTACTGTAGCTCTATAGTAGAGCTTGAGGTCAGGGATCATGATGCCTCCAGAGGTTGTTTTCTTGTACAGGAGTCTTTTGGCTATCCTGAGTTTTTTGTTTTTCCATATGAAGTTGAGTATTATTCTTTCTAGGTCTGTGAAGAATTGTCCTGGGAGACTTTACTTCTTGTTCTAGAGCTTTCAGGTGTGCTGTAAGTCACTAGTGTGAGATTTCTCCATCTTCTTTATGTGGGCATTTAGTGCTATGAATTTCCCTCTTAGCACTGCTTTCATAGTGTCCCATAAGTTTGGGAATGTGGTGTATTCATTTATATTGATCTCTAGGAAGTCTTTAATTTCTTTCTTTATTTCCTCCTTAACCCACTGGTGATTCAGTTGAGCATTATTCAGTTTCCATGAGATTGTAGGTTTTTTGTAGTTTTTGTAGTTGTTGAAATCTGACTTTAAACCATGGTGGTCTGATAGAACACAGGAGGTTATTCCAATTGTTTTGTATCTGTTGAGATTTGCTTTGTGGCCAAGTATGTAGTTGATTTTAGAGAAGGTTCCATGGGGTGCTGGCAAGAAGGTATATTCTTTTTTGTTAGGATGGAATGTTCTGTAGATATCAATTAAGTCCATTTGAGTCATAACATCAGTTAAGGCCTTCATTTCTCTGTTAAGTTTCAATTTGGGAGATCTGTCCAGTGGTGAGAGTGGGGTGTTGAAGTCTCCCACTATTAATGTCTGGGGTTTTATATGTGATTTAAGCTTTAGTAATGTTTCTTTTACATATGTGGGTGCCCTGGTGTTTGGGGCATAAATGTTCAGAATTGAAACTTCATCTTGGTGGATCTTTGCTGTCATGAGTATGTACTGTCCTTCTTGATCTCTTTTGATTGATTTTAGTTTCAAGTCTATTTTGCTGGATATTAGGATGGCTACACCTGCTTGCTTCTTAAGAACGTTTCATTGGAAAGTCTTTTCCCAGCCTTTTATTCCTAGGTAGTGTCTATCTTTGAATTTGAGGTATGTTTCTTGCATGCAGCAGAAAGATGGGTCCTGCTTTCATATCCAATCTGTTAGCCTGTGTCTTTTTATAGGTTAATTAAGTCCATTGATATTAAGGGATATTAATGACCAGTGATTGTTCATTCCTGTTATTTTTTTGGTGGTAGTGTGTGTGTACTTCTCTTCTTTGGGGTTTACTGCTGTGGTATTATCTATTGCCTGTGTTTTTGTGGGTGTATCTGACTTCCTTAGGTTGGAATTTTCCTTCTAGTGCTTTCTGTAGGGCTGGGTTTGTGGATAAGTATTGTTTAAATCTCTTTGTCTTGGAATGTCTTGTTCACTCCATCTATGATGATTGAAAGTTTTACTGGGTATATTAGTCTAGGCTGGCATCCATGGTCTCTTACTGTCTGTATTACATCTGTCCAGGTCCTTCTGGCTTTCAAAGTCTCCATTTAGAAATCAGGTATTATTCTGATAGATTTGGCTTTATAAGTCACTTAGCCTTTTTCCTTTGCTGCTCTTAATATTCTTTCTTTATTCTGTAGGTTTAGTTGTTTAATTATTATGTGGCGAGGGGACTTTTTTGGGGTCTAGTCTGTTTGGTGTTCTATAGGCTTCTTGTATCTTCATAGGCATTTCCTTCTTTAAGCTGGGAAAGTTTTCTTCTATGATCTTGCTGAATATACTTTCTGTGCCTTTGAATTGGTATTCTTCTCCTTCCTCTATTGCTTTTGTTTGTAGGTTTGTTCTTTTCATGATGTCCCAAATTTTTTGGACATTTTGGGTCATGACTTTGTTGGCTTTAGTGTTTTCTTTGACTGACGAATCTATTTCTTCTACCGTATCTTCAACGCCAGAGATCTGTTCTTCCATCTCTTGCATTCTGTTGGTTATACTTGCATCTGAAGTTCCTGATCGCTTACTCAGATTTTCTATTTCCAGCATTCCCTCTCTTTGTGTCTTCTTCATTTTTTCTATTTCCCTTTTCAGGTCTTGGACTGTTTCCTCCATTTGTTTCATTGCTTTTCCATGATTTTCTTTCAGGCACTTATTGTTTTCTTCTGCTTTATATGTCTTTTCCTCTAGTTTTTTATAGCGTTCTTCCCATTTTTTGTTTGTCTCTTCCTCAGTTTCATTTTGATTTCTTCTTTATAAGCCTCTAGCATCTTCATGATGTTATTCATAAGGTTTCTTTCTTCTGCTTCTTCCATTTTGTGATGTTCAGGTCTAGCTGTTGGAGGAGGGCTAGGTTCTGGTGATGCTGTATTGCTCTTTATTTTGTTGCATATACTTCTGCCTTGACAGCTGCCAATCTTCTCGTGGATTCGTTCTAGTTTTATCAGCACTCTTGGTCCAGACAGAGCTGACAGATTCAGGAAGCATCTCTCTGGTCCAGATGGAAGCTCAGGGCCAGATGGAAGCTGGGGGCTGGTCTCTGAGTCTCAGGAAGTGGCTGGGGTCTCTGGCGGATGGGTGTGGGGGCAGGGTGTATAGATTGCAGGGTCTGCCAGGGGTCTTGGAGAAGAGGAACCTTCCCGGTGAGGGTGTAGGAGGTCCTGCCCTATGGCCAGAACTTGGGGCCAAGTTGGGCAGGTCTTCCTCAGAATGACTGGTGCCCAGGGATGGGACATAGGGGCAAGTCTCCCTGGGTATGACCCCAGGCACTCACCTCTGGTTCGGATGGGAGTTCAGGGCTGGGTGGGAGATGGGGGCTATTCTCAAAGTCTCAGGAAGTGGCTGGGGTCTCAGACGGATGGGTGTGGGGGCAGGGCATGGAGACTACAGGGGCTGCCGGGGATCTTGGAGAAGCGGAACCTTCCCAGTGAGGGTGGGGGTCCTGCCAGATAGCCAGAACCGAGAAAATTCTTAAAAGAAGAATCTCAAATGGCCAAAAGACATTTAAGTAATTGCTCAACATTCTTAGTCATCAGGGAAATGCAAATCAAAATGACTCTGAGATATCCTCTTACACCTGTCAGAATGGCTAAGATCAAAAACACTGAAGACAGTTTATGTTGGAGAGGATGTGGAGCAAGGGGAACACTCCTACACTGTTGATAGGAGTGCAAACTTGTACAGCCACTTTGGAAATCAGTATGGTGGTTTCTCAGAAAACTGGGAATCAATCTTCTTCAAGACCCAGCTATACCACTCCTGGGCATATATCCAAGGAATGCACAATCATACCACAAGGACACATGCTCAACTATGTTCGTAGCAGCATTATTCATAATAGCCAGAACCTGGAAACAACCTAGATGCCCCTCAACTAAAGAATGGATAAAGGAAATGTGGTGCATATATGCAATAGAGTACTAATCAGCAGCAAAAAAAACAATGACATCATGAAATTTGCAGGCAATGGAAAGAACTAGAAAATATCATCCTGAGTGAGGTAATCCAGACTCAGAAAGACAAACATGGTATGTATTCACTCATAAGTGGATACTAGATGTAAAGCAAAGAATAACCATAATACAACCCACAGCTCTAGAGAAGCTAGCTAACAAGGAGGACCCTAAGAGAGGCATATGGATCACCCTGGGAAGGGGAAATAGATGAGATCTCCATGAGTAAACTGAGGATGAGGGGAGGCAATATAGTGTAGGGGAAGGGAGATAAGTACATAAGTGAACAGGATGGTTGAACTGGAACAGGGACAGAGTGGGAGAACAAGAAAAATGATACCATGATAGAGAGAGACATCATGAGGATAGGGAGAAACCTGATGCTAGGGATGTGGTGGTATTTTATTTGTGCTGAAATGTGGTGATATTTTATTAGTATGTTAATAAATAAAGTTTGCCTGGAGATCAGAGGACATAGCCAGCCATAAACAAAAGTCAGGTGGTGGTAGCACATACTCTTAATCCAATCACATGGCAGGCAAGTCTCTGTGTGTTCAAGGACACAGCCAAGCGTGGTGACATATGCCTGTAATCCCAGTACCAACCATAGAGACTTGGAGGTCTGTACAACAGTAATGAGGAAGTGAGATGGCTAGGCTAAGAGTCAGTGAGAAGCCAGAACAGCAAGGCAATAAAGGTGCAGGTTAGACAGGGAAGAAGTTGGCTCTCTGGGGAAGCTAGGGCAGCATGGTGAGCTAAAGTTAGCTGGTGGATATTCCTATTGATCTGATCTCTACAGTTTTCACCCCTGTATTTGACTTTGTATTTTTTATAAAATAAGACTGTTTAGAAATTCGTCTACATAGGGAAGTTCCCAGGAATGCACCAGGATGACACCAGCTTAGACTACTAACAATAGTGGAGAGGGTGCCTCAACTGGTTTACCCCAGTATTCATATTGGTGAATACTCTGTCACCATAGAGCCTTCATCTAGTAACTGATGGAAGCAGATGTAGAGATCCACAGCCAAACACCAGGCCAAGCTCCAGGAGTCCAGTCAAAGAGAGGGAAGAGGGATTCTATGAGCAAGGGGCATCAAGATCATGATGGGGAAACCTACAGAGACAACCAAACCGAGCTAGTGAGAACTCATGAACTTTAGACCAACAGCTCTGAAGCCTCCATGGGACTGGACTAGGCCCTCTGCATAAGCAAGACAGTTGTGTAGCTTGATATGATTAAAGGGCCCCTTGGCAGTAGGATCAGGATCCATCCCTGGTGCATGAGTGGGCTTTTTGGAGCCCACTACCTATGGTGAGACACCCTGAACAGCCTTGATGCAGGAGGGAGGTACTTGGACCTGCCTCAACTGAATGTACCAGGTTCTGCTGACTCCCTACAGGAGGCCTTACCTTGTGGAGGAGGGATTGGGGGATGGTTTTACGGAAGGCTTGGAGAGCAGGAGGTGGGAAGAGAGGGAGATCTGTGGTTGGTATGTAAAATGTATTTTAAAAAATCCAAAAAAAAAAGAATACCATGAAGTCTGCTGTGTGAATGCCTTTATTAGAAATGTCTACTTAACCAAGGCCTGCACAATGACATTGTCAGTAGACATGTTAATACAGAAGGGGGAAAAATCTCACAGGGTCCCACCCCTAGATAAAGAACAACAGGCAGCTATTAACTGCTGAGAGAGAGAGAATTAGGTTCTCCCAGGTATGAGCCCTGATTAGTTTTCCAATGCAAAGTGGTGAGCCCTGAAACCATATCCACACAAACAACAAATATGAGCTCAGCAAGTTGTATGTATTTAGTTTTTGATGGTAGATAGATAGATAGATAGATAGATAGATAGATAGATAGATAAACATAGATAGGTAGGTAGATGATGATGATGATAGATAGATAGATAGATAGATAGATAGATAGATAGATAGATAAAGATAAATAGGTATGTAGGTAGGTAGATGGTGGATAAAGATAGATAGGTAGGTAGATAGGTAGGTAGGTAGATAGATAGATAGATAGATAGATAGATAGATAGATAGATAGATAGATAGATATGTAACAATAATAAAAGAGGAAAAGGCTATTGCATTGAGAGGCGAAACATGGGATAGATTAGAGGGAGGAAAGGGAAGGGGTGAGTGGTGTCATTATATTTAATTACAAAGGTAAATATAAAATAACTTAGTAATAATAAAACAATAAAAATAATACTTGTTACCCATTTGTATATATCCTTTGCATATTCCCAAAGGTCTCTATATCCTACCACAGAGATACCTGCTCATTCATGTTTATTGTTGCTTTATGCACAATAGCCAGGAAGTAGAAACATCCCAGATCAATGCTTCTCAACCTTCCTAATGCCACAACACTTTAATACAGTTCCTCATGCTGTCACAATCTCAACCATAAAATTATTTTTGTTACTACTTCATAACTGTAATTTTGCTACTATTATAAATCAAAATGTAAATATCTGATACGCAGGATATTGATATGTAACCCCTCAACCCACAGTTTGAGAACCACTGTGCTAGATGTCCATCAGCTAATAAGTGAATAATGAAAATGTGGTACATTTACATAATGGAATATCATTCAGCTCTTAAGAAAAATGAAATCTTGTTAGCATGGGAGAACTATCCCCATCACTCATCTGTCATGTGGCAGCATGGGTAGGGGAGAGATGCTCCCCTAGCCCTCAATGCCTGAGGCAGGTGGGAGAACTGGCCCTGAGGTCAGAAGGCTGGAAGACCTGCCCCCCCACCCCCCGCTTGCCACCAGCTGCAACAATCAGGAGAGTGGACCCTGCACCTTGCCTGGGCAGCACAAGAGCTAATCCTTTTGGCAGAGGTGTGGGCAAGCCAGCCCTGATACTGTGAGCATGAAAAAGCTGTCCCCATAACTTACCTATCATGTGGTAGCATGGGAGGGAGAGAGATGCCCCCACACTCTCCCATTAACACACGAGGCAGGTGACTCTGAGGTCATAAGAATGAGAGAGAACTAGCCCTGCCCCTCATCTGCTGCAGCACTCAGGAGAGTGGCTCCTATGCCGTGCCTGGGCAGCACAGTAGAGCCGGCCCTGAGGGTGTAGGTGTGGAAGATCCAACCTTGAGGACATGAAAGCAGGAGAAATGCCCCTGCCCCTTGCTCATCACTGCAAAGGGTGAACTCACCAAGACAATGCAGGAGAGCTCTCCTTGGTGAGGAGGACAAGGGAGAGATGGAGGGCTGACCAACCATGCAACTACCCAGGCCCAGAACCAGGGTTGTGGGTTGGTCCACCCCAACATTCACCCCATCAGTGATCTGCTGGAGCCCATGAAGGGACAGTTCCTGCAGACCCAAAATTGTAGGATTTCTGCAACAGAGGGCAACAGCAGGATAACCAAGAGGAGTTTCAGTGAGGGTCCAGCATTGATAGTGTAGCAGAAACCAGAGGCCTTGAACCAGACCACTAACTCTTTGCAATGAACACTTGTAAGCAAAGATATATGGACCAAAGGGTTTACTGTGTGACTTACTGTGTCACACTACAGCTTCCCTGACAAGTTTCCCCCCCTCTCCTTTTTTTCTTTTCTTTTTCCTTTTTCTCTTAAATTTTATTGGGGCATGGACTGCAAGGGTAGAGGACAGATAATCAGGGATGGGAAATGAATGGGATTGTAATGCATGATGTGAAAGACAAAAAGAATAAATAAAGAGAAAGTTAAATAGAAAAGAAAAATGAAATCATGTAACTCTTAGGCAAATGCACAGAGTTTGAAACACCCATTCTGAGTGAAATGGCCCAAACTCAGAGAAGCATCTTTTTCTGCTGTTTGTCCTTAATTTTGTGTTTCTTCTGTTGAGAATTGCATATCAATTCACTGATTAGTCATTGATTAGATTATTTGATGTTTGTGATGTTCGTTTACTTTCAGTTTTTTATATATCTAGATATTCATCATATTCTTGATATGTAGTTGAAAATATTTTCTCATTCTGTAGACTATCTCTTGACCCTGAAGGTTCAGAAGAAGCTTTGAAATTTCACATATCCTGTTCATCAATTCTTGGGATTATTTCTTGTTATAGGAGTCCTTTCCAGAAAGTCCTAGCCTGTGCTTACTTACACTTGGAAGTGTTTTACTTACTTTCCTATTGAATTTCAAAGTTTAGGATCAGATAGATAGGAGGAGACATACTATTTGCACATTCAAAAACAAATGTTAATCATCTCTAAAAGCCCAATAAAGATTAGAACACTAAGGACAAAGATTCCTGGAGTAGAAGTTTGTGTTTCATTATCATGTACAGAACTGCATCCAACCGCTGTCTGCCAAGTTCAGGACTATCCATAGGAGGGTACTATAAATGCCACCTATGGCCTCATGGTCAGTGCCGAAAACATGGCCTTAGGAAGTGATCACACATATATGGAGAGGGACTGGGGTAATGGTGGTAGCAGTAGTATACAATGAAGGTTTGCATAGAAAGGTAAGAAGACCAAATGAGTGAACAGGCATAGGAACATGGACTGCTATTCTATTGGTTTAAAGAAGCATTAAACATGCCATCTACTTTCCGTATTCCTGACTTCACATACTGGCACACACAGAAAGTGGGCTGATGAAGTTTAAACTTTCCAGAAGTTTATGTATTTGCACTAAGTCTTTTGGAGGTACTCAGTCATGTTGAATTGAGATGCTGTTCTTGGAAGCCTTCCTAGTGGGTGTGGTTTTCTACAGTCTCACTCTGCTTAAAAACTGTTGGGTGGGCTGGAAAGATGGATCAGCCAATCAAGGCTAGGTTAACAAACAAAAATATAAAAACTACTGATGGATTCTTGTGTAAATGTTTATTGTTTGAGACTATTTAAATCATTAACAACCAGAATAAGGCCTGATAACTGAGATGATTTTTCCAGTCACCCTTCTTCGTTTCTCCTCCTAAGAAAGTGGGGTCCAATCAAGCAGAGACCCTATTCCTCACCTGATCAGCCAATGAGTATGCGTCTTTCCATGCTTTTTCGGCATTGTTGCTGTTATTTGTTTATTTGTTTTGCTTGTTGTTTAAATTCTACCTTCCATAAGTGTAGGAAGGAGTGATCAGTGACTATAATTGGTCTCCACTAGAGATCCTCGAGGCAAATTGGTCCTCGATTGGTCTTGGGTAATTACTATGTCCTTAAAGAGTTATACAGGATCTGCACTCCTCTGGGATACAGAGCCCCTCAGGTCCTAAGATGGCAGCATGCGATGTGACTAGGAATGGTACAGATAGGTAATGAGTACAGAGGCCAACAGTTCCTGTGACTGTAAATAAAATGAGGATGAGTAGGACAGTGAAACAGAAAACTTGACTCAGCATCAGCAGAGAGGGGTAATTTAAGGAAAACAAGCAAGTGTCTTGCTGTCAACCCACATGAATTTCCAGTGTGATGCAGGACCGTTTTTCAGGTATGAAAACTCTCTTCTTTTCTCTGTCTCCCAAGACTTCACTACACTGGGAAAGTGTTTAATTCATGGCCATCATATAACTACTTTTATATTGATGGGATCATTACAATTACTTGTTGTGTAATTTTCTTTCAATATCACACCATTTCAACACAAGAGCAGCGCTGTGAGATGGAGTTCACTGCTGTAATGTTGAACAGTTCTTTACTATACTTTCCCCTGTGGGGTCTGAGCAAACTCTGAACAATGTCCTACCCAAGATGATGATTAATTTTAACTGTGCAAGTTCACAAATCTATGTTTAGTGGTTACATTTGTGATTGCTCCTACACGCATTCCACCAAGGATGACATTAATATCATCTTGGTGTTCATGTAAAGTATACAATGAAAGCATTTCAACCAAAATCAGTTCTGCTACAGAATCCTAGATGATATGCTGTGTCCCAAATGTTAGAAACATGTCCCTTGGGATTTTTATGTGCTGTTTAATTTGAGAACTGTGGGCATAGAACCTGAACAAGGGATGAAGTCCATAGGCCCATCAGTGGTAAGAGTTGATGGTGATTTCTGTGGCTTCTGATCTTTACACACATGCCTCCATAGCACAAAGGTACTGTTCATTTACAGAAGGAGAAACTGTGCATGATGACACATGCCTGTAATCCCAGTACTAGAGAAGCAGAGGTAGGACTGTTGCATGTTTGAATACACAGTCTTGAATACACAGAGAGAGCATCTTTTAAATGGTGCATGATATTTTACCTACATGGTTTCCCCTCTGTAATGCTAATTCACAGCATCTAAGTGTGAAAACTCTGAATTCAGCTGCATTAAACATTGTCAGTCTTTTAAAATACAATCAGTCAGACTTGGTTATTGTATTTAAGAGAAAGTTGCTTAGATCTCTTGAGGTTTCTCTGGGACATGTGATAGACTCATTAGCCAGGGTTGTCAAGAATCACAGATTAACACGTGTGTGTGTGTGTGTGTGTGTGTGTGTGTGTGTGTGTGTGGTGTATGTGTGCCCAAGCCTGTGACTTAGTACACAAACTGTCCAGTGATAGAGGCTCATAAGGCCAATATTTGAAGAATTATCTAGAATATTGGAGTTCCTGAGAAGAGTGAAGGATACAGACTTGTATCTAAGGCAGAATATGAATACTTTTCTACAATGATCTGTCCTTTTCCCTTAAGCCCTTCATCTGATAGCATGAATATCATTATCTTATGAAGTGTTCATTACTTTACTCAAAGTCTGCAATTAAATGACATTTATAAAATATCTGCATAGCAACTAGTATTTTTCAAACATTAGCTTTGGACTAAACCCACTTGATGTATAAATGAAACACCACATACAATATAGACATCTGAGGAATAACTCAAGCAAAGATTTCAAACTAATTCTGTCACTTCCTTTTTATAGATCATAAAAATTTTCATCATATCTTTCTACTGCACCAATGTCAATGACATTTTCTGGATTAAAGCATATGGAAACAATTTGGAGTCATCAGTAAGTACCAATTGGAATGAAGTCATGTAGAATCTTTCCTGCATATAGTTTGCAATTGATGGGAAGATAGCTTAAAGAAGTGATCATAGTATTAAGTTCATGGGCTATGTATAGATGCAGTGAAACATGGTTGAAGGTCTTATTATGGGGAGACAGGTAATTTAGTTGTGTGTATAATAAGCAATATCTCTTACATACAAATGAAGATGAACCTAATGAGGGAATAAGAGAGGAAAGGAAGTAATAGGCAAGTGGAGGAGAAACTCTAAAATTGGGAGGTGAAGAGTTTTAACCACAGCATTGATAAAGAGTGAAATCCAAGTGTCAATGTGAGACCATTTGGGAAATACCTTTTGTATGCATGAAATAATGAAACAGCATTAGTGTCCCTGACAGGAGCTTTGTCCTTAACCTCAGAGCAACAGTGGTAATCTAAAGAATAAATCAGACAAGAGATGTAGAAACTCCTCTATTAGAATGCCACAGTGTAAATGAAGGTTGAAGGAGAAGAGAACGGTCAGGAGACATGAGAACATGAACACAAACTGAGTCTGCTTCTGTACTCCAGTATAGACAAGATGTGATCCTGATTTATGGGTATAACCTCACAGAAAGAGATAGATGGAATAGGAGGAGAATGAAGAGGAGTCTCAGTATAACATGTTACAGTAGTTCAAGGTAAGAAAAATGAATGGATTGAAATTCACAGATTTCTGACTCAAACATGAATTTCCTTTACTATATTATGGGATACTGAAGAGGTAGGTAATTGAGGAATGCTTTAGAAGGTAACAAAGTGAAGACATAAATTTCACTTGGGGCTTTTGAGCTTCTGATACCAGCTACACATGCAATGGAAGGAAGATGATTAGTTAGAAGTGGAGCAGAAATCTGCATGCTACAGAGACATGTATGATTGAGTTTCACATGGTAATCTAAGACATAAGAGTATGTGAAGTTTTCTTGATATTATGTTAAATATGAAGATAAAGCTCATTCAAATTCTACAAGAAAATCAATATAAAAAATGATATAGAGCAAATTACAAATGAACAAACAACAGTTACCCAGGATATGCAGACATAAGGAGAGAGAAGCATTAGCCCATCTTGTATTTGAATAGAAATGCATAGAACTGTCTAGGAAAAGATGGGAGACAGAAACCAGTCAAAGAGAAGCTGAGAAAAATCATTAGTGATTAAAATGATTACAGACGTTTGTAATTTGAGATTATAACTACAATAACTGTCAGATGGATTGCTGTAGAATATGTATCCTAGATATCTCCTCATTTTTATTTTGAATTTTAAGGGACCCTGATATTTAGGATACTGGAGACAAAAAATGATAATGAGCAACCAAACTGCCATCTCCAAGTTCCTCCTACTGGGCCTACCCATCCCCCCAGAGCACCAGCACCTGTTCTATGCCCTGTTCCTGGCCATGTACCTCACCACTGTCCTGGGGAACCTCATCATCATCATCCTCATTCTACTGGACTCTCATCTCCACACACCCATGTACTTGTTTCTCAGCAACTTGTCTTTCTCTGACCTTTGCTTCTCCTCTGTCACAATGCCCAAATTGCTGCAGAACATGCAGAGCCAGGACCCATCCATCCCCTATGCAGGCTGCCTGGCACAATTGTACTTTTTAATGGTTTTTGGAGACATGGAGATCTTCCTTCTTGTAGTCATGGCCTATGACCGGTATGTGGCCATCTGTTTCCCCCTCCATTACACCACCATCATGAGCCCCAAACTCTGTGTGTGTCTGATGGTGCTGTGCTGGGTACTTACCACTCTGTATTCTATGCTGCACACTATACTCTTGGCTAGATTATCATTCTGTGAGGACAATGTGATCCCCCAGTTTTTCTGCGACATATCTGCCCTGCTCAAGTTGGCCTGCTCTGACATTTATATTAATGAATTAATGATATTTATCATGGGAGGGCTTGTTAGTTTCATCCCATTCTTGCTCATTATTGTATCCTATGTACAAATTGTCTGCTCCATCCTAAAAGTTTCTTCTACTCGGGTTATCCACAAGATCTTCTCCACTTGTGGCTCCCACCTAACTGTGGTCTCACTGTTCTATGGGACAATTATTGGTCTCTACATATTTCCATCAGCTAATAACTCCACTGTGAAGGAAACTGTCATGGCCATGATGTGCACTGTGGTCACTCCCATGCTGAATCCCTTCATCTACAGCCTGAGGAACAGAGATATGAAAGAGGCCCTGATAAGAGTCCTTTGCAAGAAGAAAATCTCCTTATAATGGCAACACTGGAAATTTTACTTAAATCTATCTAGTAAATATATTGATATTAATATTACAAAATGTATCTCAGAAATGAAACACAGATTCAATAACACACTTCAGAATATTTGCACTGCAAACAGGAGTTTTTTCTAAGTATTTCAGTTATGGAAGTGGATCTTTGTGCCTCAGTGATGCCATCCTCTGCCTTGCATGTGTGATTCTAGAAAACCATTAGGTAAGAGTCACTGTTTTATCAGCTCTCCATTCTTTATATTATTGTGATACCAAGGCTTTGTGATTTTATGCAAATTTCTGTGTTGACTGAAGTATGCTTTATAAATACAAATGAATGGTATATCATGATCCTTTGTTGATTATCAGTAATCTTTTTGCAGTTTATTTATTTTTCTCTCATACGGTACATCTTGACCACAGCTTCCCCTCCCTCCACACTTCCCAGTCCTTCTCCCACCTCCCCTCTCTCCCAAATCCCCTCTTCCTCCATTACCTTTCAGAAAAGAGCAGGCTTCCCAGGGATGCCAACTGAACACAGCATTACAAGATGCAATAAGACTAGGCACAAACCCTCATACCAAGGCTAGAGGAGGCAAACCATTACAAGGAAAAATTTCTCAAGAGCGAGCAAAAGATTCAGAGACCCCCCCAACTCCTACTATTAGGAGTCCCACAAAAAAACAAGATAAACAACCGCAGCATGTATGCAGAGGTCCCAGCACAGACACATGCAGGCTCCATGACTGCTGCTTCAGTCTCTGTGAGACCCTATGAGCCTTGCTTAGTTGACTTTGTGGGCCATGTTCTCCTGATGTCTTTGAATCCTTTCTCTCTCTCTCTCTCTCTCTCTCTCTCTCTCTCTCTCTCTCTCTCTCTCTCTCTCTCTCTCTCTCAATCCTTCCTCCCCATCATCTGCAAGGTCCAAACATTAGGTGGGTGTTGTTCTCTGCATTGGTTCCCATCAGCTGCCAGAGGAAACTTCTCTGATAATGATTGAGATAGACATCAGTCTATTAGTAAAGCAGAATATTGTTAGGAATAATTTCACTGACTTTTTTTTGGTAGGTCATGTTCGGTTCTATTTTAGATCTTTGAGCCATCCAGCTTCCAGTTCCTGGCCACTCAGACAGGGCATGTGCTCCCTTTCTTGGCTCAGACCTAAAGTTAGACTAGTCATTATTTTTTTTACCCATTCTTATTTGAGATAAATCTAGGCTGCTTCCAGTTTCTGGCTACTGTGAAGAAAGCTATTATGAATATAGTTAAGCAAGTGTCCTTGTGTTAAGATGGAGTGTCTTTCAAGTATACACCTAAGAGTGGTATAGCTAGGTCTTAAAATAAATGGATTCCCAATTTTATGAGGAACTGAAATATTGATGCCCACAGTGGCTGTACAAGTTTACACTCCTTCCATCAATGGAGGAGTGTTCCTCTTTCTCCACATCCTTACCAGCATGAGCTATCACTTCTGCCGTTGATCTTAGTCATTCTGACAGATATAAGATGGAACCTTAAAGTAGTTTTGAATTGAATTGCCATGATGGCTAAGGATGATGAATATTTCTTTAAGTGTTTCTTAGCCATTTGAGATTCCTCTATTGAGAATTCTCTGTTAAGATCTGTACTCCACTTTTTAATTGGATTGTTTAGTTTGTTGGTGTCTAGATTCTTGCATTCTTTATAAATTTTGGATATGCGTCCACTATCAGGTGTGGAATTTGTGAAAAGATTTCTCATTCTGTAGGCTGCTGTTATGTCCAATTGACAGTGTCCTTTGCCTTACAGAAGAAGCCTTTAAGTTTCATGAGGTCCCATTATTAATTGTTGATCTTAGTGTCTGTGCTATTGGTGTTCTATTCAGGAAGTTGTCTCCTGTGCCAATACATTCAAGGCTATCCCTATTTTCTCTTCTATAAGATGCAGTGTATGGTTTAATATTGAGATCTTTGATTCACTTGGTTTTGAGTTTTGTGCTCAGTAATGAATATAGATCTATTTGCTGAAGGGAACTATGGGAGCAGTGGATCTGTGGTATGGGGGCAACTGGAGGAGAAAAGGGTCCCCTTGGGATGTATTATATGAGAAGAATAAACAAAAAAATTTTTTAGGGGAAGTGGAAAGCTGAGGCAGAGAGACACTGCCAGCCGCCATGATGAGAAGCAACATGTTAAGATACTGGTCCTTTTTAAAATTTGAGATTAACAAGTGAAAAAAGAAACTAGTAAAAAAAAACTTTAATTTTGATCTAGGAACAAGACCCACCTAAAGATTTTTGTTACATGATTCAACACTCCCCTGGAGTCTTCAAGTACCCAAGGATGCCCCAAAAGTTCAGAGTAACTGGATTTATGTTGAGGTCTTTGATCCACTTGGACTTAAGTTTTGTGCGCAGTGACAGATATGGATCTATTTGCAACCTTATACATGTTGACATTCAGTTATGCCAGCACCATTTGTTGAACATGCTTTCTTTTTTCCATTGTAGAGTTTTGGCTTCTTTGTCAAAAATTATATGTTCATAGGTGTGAGGATTAATGTCAGGGTCTTCAATTTGATTCCATTGGTCCACATGTCAGTTTTTATGCCAGCAAACCGAAAGAAAAAAAACAACATGATCATCACACGAGAGGCTAAAAAGGCATTTGACAAAATCCAACACCCCTTCATAATAAAGGTCTTGGAGAGATCAGGAATACAAGGAACATACCTAAACATAATAAAGGCAATTTACAGCAAGCCAACAGCCAACATCAAATTAAATGGAGAGAAACTCAAAGCGTTTCCACTAAAATAAGGAATAAAACAAGGCTGTCCGCTCTCCCCATACTTATTCAATATAGTACTTGAAGTTCTAGCCAGAGCAATAAGACAACATAAGGAGATCAAGGGGATACAAATTGGAAAGGAAGAAGTCAAACTTTCAATATTTGCAGATGACATGATAGTATACATGAGTGAGCCCAAAAATTTGACCAAGGAACTCATACAGCTTATAAATACCTTCAGCAACGTAGCAGGATACAAGATCAACTCAAAAAAATCAGTAGCCCTCCTATACACAATTGAAAAACAGGCTAAGAAGGAAATCAGATATACATCACCCTTTACAATAGCCACAAATGATATAAAATACCTTAGGGTAACTCTAACTAAGCAAGTGAAGGGCCTGTATGACAAGAACTTTAAGTCCCTGAAAAAAGAAATTGAAGAAGGTGTCAGAAAATGGAAAGATCTCCCATGTTCATGGATAGGCAGGATTAACATAGTAAAAATGGCATTCTTACCAAAAGCAATCTACAGATTCAATGCAATCCTCATCAAAATACCAACACAATTCTTCACAGACCTGGAAAGAACAATACTCAACTTCATATGGAAAAACAAAAAAAAAACCCAGGATAGCCAAAAGAATCCTGTACAAGAAAACAACCTCTGGAGGCATCATGATCCCTGACTTCAAGCTCTATTATAGAGCTACAGTAATAAAAACAGCTTGGTACTGGCATAAAAACCGACATGTGGACAAAGCATATTTAAATGCCTGAATTAAAACCCATTATATTCTTTTTTTTTGCAAAGTAGCAAGGATACTTTACTCATAAAAACATGAAGTACAGATTAAAAAGTAACATACCAAGGAGACTGACAATTAGCCATAAAAGTAAAGATACTTAACTGTTTGGGGTTTCCTCTTACAGAATTCCTTTTATTAGATGCTAAAGGGAATAGTTTGAGTGGTTGTTTGGATAAATAGATTAAGTTATATAACCATTTTCTCTATTGAGTATATCCCTTCACATAATGATTTTAATTTTGTATTAATTTTTTGTTTATTTTACATACTAACCAGTTAACCCTCCCTTCTCTCCTCCTGTTTCCTCCCTCTACCTCGCTCCTCCTCCTCCCCCCTTCATTCCTTCTCCATCTCATGTCTGTTCAGGAAGGGGGAGGCAGTCTCACATGCTGGGATTAAAAGCATGTGCCACCACAGCCCAGCTTTACATGAGCATCTGTTTGGGCTCTTTCTTTGGGGTTTTTCTTTGGCCTTCAAGGCAGGATTCAAGAGTGATGAACCCAGGATTCATTTTGAGGCACTTTGATAGTTGTTAGGGTGGCTAAAATCAGAGTGTGAGATCCATATTCAATGCCTCCCAGAAAAGGGGAGAGAAAAGAGATTTAACCATCATTTGATTTTGAGGCCATAACAATGGTGGGTATGTGTCTCTTGGCTGTAAGGCCTGTATAGGCACTGCAGTGTTTAACTGAGCCAAGGCCATGATCTTCTATGTCTGGATGATCTTTTCCTTACCAAGGAGAAAATTATTAGTGAGAAATGATTGTTAAATATCATCTCCTGTAGATTTAAGTGAGGGATAAAATTCCCGTGCATGTTTTCACATGAGCCATTTGTACATCTGTTCTGTAGAAATGTGAATTCAAACATGTTGCCTGTAGATTGTTGAATTATTTTTCCCCTTCCTTTTCTTCCTCCTCTTCTTCCTTCTTCTCCAATTTAGAGAAATATTCTCACTGTAGCTCAGGCTGCCGTGGAACTCTCATTGTAGCCCAGGTTGGCCTCACACTAGTAGTAATTCTTCTGCCTTAGCTTCCCAGGTACTCGGAATATAGCATGAAATAATAAATCTGGCCCTATTACATTTTTCTTTTCATAGATTATTGTTTGATGCACACTGTACCAACTTCACAAAAGAATTGTTTATACATTTTGCATATAACTCATTTACCAGATATGTGAAACACGGCTATTTACTTTCACTTTGTTACTTTTTAATTTTATGGTATTCTTTCCCACATTTTGATGATTTTAATAATGATATTTTGAACGTGACTCTTTAATGCTAAGAAAGTCATTTGTTATTTTAAAATTCTTTTTGTGTTGTATTTTAGGAATACTTATCTAGGGCCCATGAGATGCTCACCAGGTAAAAGCACTTGCCACACAAGCCTGATACCCAGGGTTCAGTCTCCAGAATCCATGTTAAAAAAGAAGCCAAACACCAAGGTTCACATCTGTAATCCTACTGGTTCTATGGGGAAAGAGGAGGTAGAGACAAGAGATTCAGCTGGACGCTCATGGGCCAGTTACCTTGGCGTATGCGGCATGAGGCATGCCAGAAACAAGAGACATTGCCCTAAAAGTCAAGTGAAAGGGGAGACACAACACACAAAAGTTGTCCTCTGATCTACAAACATTCCATGTGGCATAGGTACACACACATGATTCTCATGCAGGCACATAAACAATTATAATAAATCATAAAATACATCTACCCAATGGCCTTATTATAGTTATTACATTATGTTTCCTACTAGAG
>CABHPH010134292.1:22319-46343 GCA_902168325.1 Peromyscus nudipes | reverse complement strand
AACCTCACGGTCATTTGTGGTGGCTCAGTATTTGACAAATTAGATTTAGAAACCAGGAGTCGCTTTGCTTAATAGCTTGGAGGGGAGGCAGGGGCAGACAATTATGGGGAGTCACACAATGACAGATTTTCTGGTGCCTGAATGGAAACCTTGCAGGTGGGGGTGACAGAAGCCATATTCTTTTGGTGATTTGGATGACCAAGTCCACACTCCCTGGTTCCTTCTCATAGGCACCTGACAGATGTCAGCTCTCCGTGTTAGTGATTACTCTTTCCCAAAGCCCATTAAGTGAGGGCATGATTTTTAGGACAGAACCTAAGAATAGTAACATTTTATTGAACTGGTCAAAGAACTGTCTTGGTTAGAAGTTTTAGGGAGAGGTTTCTAAGTCTCGTGGCTGTCAAGTATTATGAGGAAAGATGCCTCTCTTACCCAGGAGATTAAAAATGAAATATGTTTCCCCCCACCAGGGGCATTTTAAGTTTAGAAAGGGTGTCAGTTTAGAAAAGCAAATTAAATGCTGTCTTTGAAATTCCTAATTCAGGAAATAGATGATTGGATAATCAGGGGAAAATTTCACAAATAGTCCTTGAACTGAGTGTTCTAGAAACAGCTGCCTACATAAAGTGGAGGCAAGAGTGTGAGGAGGAGAGGAGAAGAAAGGGAGGAAAGGGGTCTGTATCAGAGAAATGGGCTTCAGGATGCTCAGACAAATTGCTCTGAAGGGAGAATCTGACAGATAACTGAAGGAATGAACTCAGTCTCTGGGGATGCTTGAGCCAAAACAAGGCTCAGGGCTTTGATGATAGGGGGAAATGTATTATGAATTTTAAGATAATGAACATCAAAGCTACACAATTTGGAGGAAGAGAACATTACTGTCATGTTTCAAGTTTGAGAAAATAAATGATAGAGTGACCTTTGGCTCATCGGGCTGAAAGTGGATAGTTGAATGCCTCAAAAGAAAAGAAAAGGAAAAAAAAAACTCTTATGCACAGGAAATTCATCATGATAATGTAGCAAAAGTACATAAATTTATGTTATATGAAATAAAATTGAAGTGAGAATAAGTCATAGTCTACTGTTAATGAAACAGCCATTGTAAATAGGAATCTTTATCCATTGTGTAGAAATCCATAATCAGGTTTTTAAAAGTCACATTTAGGGATACTAATTTTTTTTCACAATTTACCTAAAAAAAACCCTACTATATTACTTATTCTTTAAGTCTGTTCACTTTATTCCTATATAGAAAGGTAGTGGAGAGTGAGCTGTAGTTCCTGGCAAGGTTCAATGAGTCAGAGAGTGTATCCTGGGCACTGAACTTTTCAGCCAGTCTGTGGATTGTCCAAGAAGAAGTCTTTGAAATCATCGATCTTACCGACAAATAGATGTCAGACTGGAACTTGAAAGAGCCTCCAAGTGCAAAAAGGGGTTAAGAAATGCCACTGTCACCTGTGTTCATGTCTTCTCCAGGCTGCCTTTGGGAGATGCAGATGAACCATGAATTGCAAGGGAGCTGGAAGAGGAAGCGCACCCATGAATTGTCTGCTGGATGCCTCACTGGTAGGGTCTCCGGGGCATAGGATGGAGGCTTTCCATGCTGGTGGAGAACAACCCCCATGCCAGAGCAAGCAGACCAAGCCACTGCTTGCCTTTCCCAAGGACCCCAGGGCCCCGGGAATGCTACTCAGTGTTTGGTGGGAAGAAGTACTTTCCCAAGTAGGGGGTGGGTACAGAAAAAGAGACTAAGGCAATCTTCTCGGGGAGCTTCTTTGATTTCACCTGTGTCTGGTATAAGGGGGATATTGTAGCATCGGGCCTAGGGAGAGACTATGCCAGGATTTGGAAGACATGCATTGGCCATGAAGTTATACAAACTTCCATGAAATGAAGCGTAGGACTGAACAGTTTCCTTCCACTCTACTGTGCTATTGTTTCATGGAGCCTGTTTTATTTAACATGGCATCGAGAATGATCCTCAACCCATCTGGAAGGCAGTGGCCTTTTGAGTCTGGGGTACGCCTGAGGTGTTGACCACAACCCCTGGCGATGGCCCTTGTGGGCTGCAGGTTCCTATAGTTACTGCGGGCTCTGTTGAGCTGCAGAGGCCAAAGGAAGGACGCTGGTGAAGAGTAATCCAGAAGTGAGACTCTTTTTTTTCATTCTTGTTTTAGTCCGAAACTGGGCTCCTATTGTAGGAACGAGACCTTTGAGCAACGTTCCATGTGTTTACTCTGCTTGTATCAAAGAGACTTTCATCTCCCCAGGGCAAATTATTAACACATTCCTCCAAAGATGGGAGGGTGGAGGCCTGGCCTTGGAGAAAAAAAAAAAAATCAGCATTATAGTAAAGAGCTGCCTGAGATGCAAAGTTAGCGGACGCTAACATGAAAGCCCCCAGTTCTAATAACAGGGGTTGGCTGAACACCAAGGTCTTTGTACCCAGGGGAGCATATCTGGGTGATTTCTTGGCTGGAAGCTGAGGAATTTTCCACTGGAAAGCTGGTGGTGTTGGAGGTGGGGATCTTTGAGGGCACCCACAGCCGGTCACCCTCAATCTTAGCGGGACACTAGTGTTGGCTGACTGAACAGCAACTCTAGGTACCGGGCTGTACATTTTTGTCTTTCAAGATTATTGGTTGAGGAGAGGAGTGGGAGAGTGGGAGGGTTGAGGTGGGGTGCTGGGGGAGTGGAAGGTGGGGGCAGACCAACCAACCACTCTTAGATATAGTTAAGACTTGGATACAGCCACGGGAAGTAACAGATGTGAAATAGGCAGAACACCATTTGGCCTTCACTAATGGATCGCTCCCCAAGGCCAAGGCTTGCGGGGGAATTGTTTCCAGACTGATTGTGCTGTTTTCTAAAGCATGTTCGCCTGACACTCCAAGTGTGTGATGTATCTGTTTCCCTCTCCAAGATCCTTTCTCTACACCTGTGGTTCTCAGGAAGAGAGATAATTTTTTAGCACTCCAGGTCAAGGCTGGTAACGTCTGGAGACATTCCTGGCTGCTGTAAGTCGGGGAGAAGATTCCTTTGGTATCTAGTGGGTATGCAGGGTACTGATCATCCTAAAATGCACTGGATGGCCCCCCAACAAATAGTTACTGATGGAAGCAGGTGGTAGAAACTGACTGGGCAGTTTCAGGGTCAGGAACCCTGAAAGTAAACAATCTTTACAAGGCTGAAAGCTGGAACTGTCCCAAGGCTCGTTGGAAGTTCTGTCCTTGACAAAGGCCAGGGATGCCAGAGATATTTCAACCAAAATGTCTTTGGTTGTGCCCTGGCTGGAAGCCAGGATGCCAGGTGGGAGGTTTCTGGTTTCTCATTATCTCTGTTTCTCCTGGAAGCAATATGCAACAACATGAGCCAGACCCAGAGGAGGCACCTGGACACCTCGTGGCCAGACCAACTGAACTGAGTGGCTCCGTGCCCTCTCCATGTCTTACTGCAGTTTCTGCTAGAAGTCTATTAAAAGCCCCAGCCTAATTGTTTCATACCATACCATCTCCCAGGACTTGTTACTGCTATGTAGGAGCTCTGCCTTCTTTTCTGTAAGTGCCCACCCGTGCAATTCCTTTCTAAACTCATCCTCTGTTTGACCATGAGTTCATCCTTTGAATTTGACAGACAAGAACTCAGAGGCCACTGGCTCGGTGGAAGTTGAGTGTGACTACAATGTCTGTCACCCTAATTCCTGAATTAAAGCCCATTTGAAGTGAGGAAGAAATCTTCCTTCAAACAAACAAACAAACAAACAAAATCCTCCTTTCCTCATGTCGTTATCTACCTCCAAATGTCAGTAGCACCCAGGCTGAGAAACCTAGCTACACATAGTCTTGTGGTGGGGATCCTTTTTACTCACACTGTGTAGTGGTTTGAATAAGAATGGCCCCCAAAGGAAAGACAGCTAAAACGAAGGGACATCTGAGGAGTAATATGGAAGCCTAATACAGTAGGAGCTTCCTAAAATATATAAATAGATGAAGGCCATCTAAATGAAATCACCAAATAATATGGGAGACAGAGCCCCAATAGACACCTTTTGTCACCAAATAAAGCTTCTAGTACTGGGAATGGGTTGCATCGAATTGAGTTGTTAACCGAAGGGGTCTCATGGGAACCCCCAAACAACCCAGGTTGTTGCCAAGGCTATGGGTTGCCCTCCACAAACTAATGTTGAAGACAACATCTACACAACTCATTGAACACGGGGAAGTTGGATGGGCCTCCATAGAGCCTTCACCCCTACTGATAGAGTTCTTGGTACCAGACAGTGCTCTGAATGCTACCAAAGGAGAAATGTAAATACCAAAGCAGTTACAGAACCTTCAATTCACAATTGTGTCCTGTCTGCAAGATAGGCTAGTGCAATGGTGGCACAAAGCTTGTGGGAGTCGCCAACCACTGTCTGATTTGACTTAAGACCAACTCCACGAGATGGAGCCCATACCTGACACCGAAGTAGTGACCAAGGACATGAGACTAGATAAACCATGGGCCCAGAGGAAACCCACATAGCAAACTATTGTTCTGCCAAAGGAAAGAGCAGTAAAATGACTCCTAATGGCATTCTGTTGCACCCATAGATCAGTGTCTCACTCATCCATCACCAGAGAAGTGTCTCGTGCAGTAGATGGGAACTAATATAGAGACCTACAGCCAGATAATGTGCAGAGAGTGAGCCTTTGGAACCCTCAGTCATAAATGGGATGTCTTCATCCAACCCCTCCCCTGAGAGCTAGCTATTCATGAAAGATGAGGCAGAAAGACTGTAGGAGCCAGTGGAGGGGGAGAACACCAAGGAAACAGTGTGTTGCAGACAGGTCCACAATTTCACAGAGACTGGCATCATGCAGAAGGCTGTACAAGTTCAAGCCAGGCAGGGTTCCAGTGATGCAGAAAAGTGAACACAATCTTCCATCTCTAACCAATCTCCAATTGACAACCACTGTAAAGAAAAAAAATCAGTTTTCTCTGATGGAGTCCCTCGGGAGATACAAACTACACTTCAGGGCAGGCCCCAGGCCCAGCAGTGGACGGCCAACATAGAACAAACTCAGCGGTGCTGTTGTAGATGTTTTCTTTCATATTGCTTTGTTTGTGCATCCAAAATTCTTACCAGTCTTTTGCTTGTATATTATGGTTTGTGATGTGTGTGTGTGTGTGTGTGTGTGTGTGTGTGTGTGTGTGTGTGTTGTGTGTTTCTTGTCCTTTTTCAATGTTTTTTTTTTTTTTTTGGTTGGTTGGTTTGATTTTTAAATTCTGTTTTTTGGTTTTGTTTTTTGTTTTGTTTAATTTGTCTGTTTGGTTTCTAAATAGAGAGAGAACTAAGGCCTGGAGTTGGATGGGTGGGGAGTTGGGGGGGGTGGTTTGGAAAGAGATGAAGGAGGGGAAACCATAATCAGAATATATTTTATGAATTTTCAATAAAGAAAAAAAACTTTAGATACCCTTATTACCAACCATCTAACAGAGACTTACCTGCTTGTCATGTAGGAATCTTCATGTAATCTGTTAAAAGAAAAAGAAAAACCCTACTTCCCTATTTATTGCGGTTGTCATTTTTTAGACAGTGTCTCACTATGAAGCCCAGACTGGTCTAGAACTCACTATGAAGCCCAGGCTGATCTAGAACTCATTATGAAGCCCAGACTGGCCTAGAACTCACTATGAAGTCCAGGCTGGTCTAGAACTTACTATGAAGCCCAGGTTGGTCTAGAACTCACTATGAAGCCCAGGCTGGTTTAGAACTCATTATGAAGCTCAGACTGGTTTAGAACTCATTATGAAACCCAGGCTGGTCTAGAACTCACTATGAAGCCCATACTGACCTAGAACTCACTATGAAGCCCAGGCTGGTCTAGAACTCAGTATGAAGCCCAGGTTAGTCTAGAACTCACTTTGTAGCCTAGGCTGGCTGGCAACTTATTATCCTTCTGCTTCAGAATTCTGGGTGCTGGGATTATAGGCTCTCATCATTTCTGTTTTGAACTCATTATTGGCTCTACCATCTAGAGTTTTTTATGCTAGAGTCACAGCTGTTATGTCTGGTTCTTCCTCCCAGCTTTAGCTTGGATAAGAAGGGGCTCCAAGTCCCCCAAATTCATGTGCTAAAGGTTTAGTCTCCAACTTGAGAGGACGTAGTACAAATCCTTCTTTTTACTTCTCTCCTCCTGGAATGTTCTGGGGCTTTTCCCATTTCTGTGCCATTGAAAATATTTCCCTTTACCCTAAACTCTCTTTCATTTTTCCCTTGGTCGGTCGCTCAGATAACAGTTATTCAGGGTAGGCTCATGTTCCATTGATTGACTTTTAAGTCTCTAGTCCTGGACCTTTCTTATAATAGGTACTCAAATCTCTGCTAAATTAAAGATGGACCTTTCTCTTTCTACTACTTCCAAAGAAAAGTTACTTTGAGATTATTTTGCTTTGAAAGCAGCCCCATTAATATCGCATCCTTCCCTCAGGATCAGAAGTGAATATTTTCATACATGTGTGTATAGGGATAAACTTTCCAACACATGTCAATTCCGTGATGCATGCACAGTACTGACTGCGTGAGTACCATCAACATACGTTATGGCAACCGTGAGTTCAAAGAAGTGACAACAGCCATTTTCTGCCCCGAATCTAGGTCTTGATTTGAAAATCGATCTCTTCTATGTGGCCTGGTTGGGGTGAGAGAATGTTATAACAAGATGGTTTGTTTCAAATACCCCGTTTTGGAGATTAGAAGAAGTTCAGAAGATGTTGCACTGGAGGCTGATCTCACATTCATATTATTTTAACAACTTGCCTCTCACTCGGCTCTACCCCCTGGCACCAAACGAAGTTGAAGTGAAAATACCGGATGGTGCAAGATTGAAAGTAATTCTATTTTCTATTTCTAGCTGCACTGCCATAAGGCATGCAAAAAGACAGACGCTTCCTGGCAAGCATTTTTGTCATCAGCAGAAAGGGAAAATAGAAATACAGAGACATTCCTTTGGAAAAATCATGCAGTGGGTTTTAACTCAGAAATAAAATCGGTTTGGTCCTATCTCCACTAATGTTCGTATTAAACACCGGAAAGCAAGAGCAGAAACTAGAGCTAGTTCAGTAACATCTGAAACTAAAGGACGGAGCTGTGCAGAAGTGTGGATTAAATGGGACCCCAGACATGACAGTGCCCTGTCCAGAGGACGTAAGAGTGGAAATGGTTACTGCAGCTGCTGCTCTTTGGAAGATGCAATATATATATGCAATATATATATTTATATATATGCAATATATATATGCAATGTATATACAATATATATATTTATATATAAAACACAGAGTTTATTTTTTCCTGAACTATTTTAATAATTTGAAGGTCAGATCCTGACTTTTTGTTAGCATGACATTTCCCATCTCTTTGGCCAGTATGCTGGCTAGTTTTATGCCAACTTGACACAAGCTAGTGTCATTGGAGAGGAGGGCGCCTCAGTTGAGAAAACGCCTTCATAAGGTAAGTCTGAACACAAGCCTGTAGGGTATTTTCTTAAGTAATATTTGATGTGCAAGGGTGCAGTCTATTGTGGGTGGTGCCATTCCTGCGTTGGTGGTCCTGGGTTCTATAAGAAAGCAAGTTGAGCAAGCCATGAGGAGCAAGCCAGTAAGCAGCTCGCCTCCATGGCCTCTGCATCAGCTCCTGCTTCCAGGCCCCTCCCTGCCCTCTTGAGTTCCTGTCCTGACTTCCTTCAGTGATGAACAAAGATGCGGAAGCATAAGCCAGATAAATCCTTTCCTCCTCAAGTTGCTTTTGGTTATGGTGTTTCATCACAGCATAACCCTCACTAAGACAGCTACCGAATCAGGCCAAGGTTAAGGACGAACACATTGTTCTTTATCAGGTCCAGCATCCTTCTCTGTTAAGTGTCTGAAACAAAGATGGCATTGTGCTCATGAGTCATCTTTGAGAAGAGGCCCGAGGTGTGGAGAAAGCTAGCGTCAGTCACAGCACTTCATGTACAAAAACACATCTACCTCGGGAGTGCAAGACCCACTTGTTTGACTGTCTGTGCATCTGTCAGTGGATGGTGACAGTTTTGGTCGATGGTGTGTTTTCTTTTGGTGATGTTCCCGTGGCGTGGCCTGTGAAGTATGGAAACCAGTGGGTGAATGCGGTACCCGGTGCCTGTCCGCTCAATCGCTATAACAAATGACCATTGGCTGGGCAGATCTCTCACCGTTTTGGAGGACGGGAGTTCTAGCTACAGCCCTCTTATGGGTTGCAAATTGCTTGTGTGTGTCCTCACATGACAGAGAGAGAGAGAGAGAGAGAGACAGAGAGAGAGACAGAGAGAGAGACAGAGAGAGACAGAGAGAGACAGAGAGACAGAGACAGAGACAGAGAGATAGAAAGACAGACAGAGACAGAGAGAAACACACAGAGAGACACAGAGACAGAGAGAGAGACAGACAGACCTTTCTAATACTTTCCCATCCGGTGTCAGGATTTCAGCAAGTGGATTTGGGGTACTCTATTAATTAGCAAGGTACATAACTCTTGGGTATCCTCCCTACCCCCATCCACAAGTTGTAAATGGCTATAGAGGCTGGTGTTGGCTTTCTAACGCCAGAACTTCTCATGTTAACATCTCTCTCCAGCTGCTATTGCCCTGGCTACGGATGCTTCCACTCAGCTTTCCCACTGACCGCTTCATGTGTTTCCTTTGCTTCAAGCTCAGTGTAAAACCCCGGTAGGGGGGGGGGGGGGGAGACTAAGCAGGTGAACTAGGTTAGGGGTTGTGGCTAGACAACTTATTATTAATTCTGGCTAAATATTAGAACCTTTGATGAGAGGGGTCTAAAGTTACTAACAGCAGCCTGACGCTAGATGAAACAGATCCTCTGAGGTGATGTTGAGCATCAGTACATTAGAAGCATCCCTGGTGATCTGGATGTGCAGCCAGCAGCCAGCAGCTGCATTCCCGGACATGATTTCTTGCAATCTCCACGGAGAATGCTGGGTCTCTTTCTTTCTTCATCAGTGGGTCATGTTAAAGTGGAGAATTCTCTTCCCCAGAAAATGGCCATCTGAACTCTCCTCAGGAAGGAAGAGAGAAAACCCGTTTTTCAGCATGCTGTCCCTCACCCCCAGGAGCACAGGCAGACAGGACTGGTGAAGCATGGTTCTTTCTAGTTCATCTAGTCACTAAATTTCTGCACCTGGAGGCTGAAAAGATGCCGAGGTTGAAAATCCAAATTGGGCTTCTTATCCACTCCTCCCAAATCTGCTCCCACAATGGGTTTCTTCACCTCAATCGCTCATTCCCAGGGGCCCCGGAATCTTCCTTAATGCATTCCCCTCCCCCACCTCTCCCCTTTCTCTCCCTCCTCCAATTCATTGATCTATTCTACCTCTAGCCTCATCTGACTCTGGTCTAAGCTACTGTGGTCTCTTCCGCAATCCTGCAACAGAACCCACCTCCGCCATTAGTCTTCCTGTCTCTGTCCCTTTCAGACAATGCTGGGCCCTGAAGACTCAGTGATCTGGTTAAAACATAGTTCAGGGGCCAGTGAGCTGGCTCAGTGGGTAAGGATGCTTGCCACCACGTCTGCTGACCTGAGTTCAGTCCCCAGGAGCTACGTGATAGAAAGATAGAACTGACTTTTGTGACTGTCTTCAGTTGCTGTGGTAAACACATATGCATACACATGTATATACATGCACACACACACACACACACACACACACACAAAGTAAATAAAATGTAATTAAAAATATAAGTCATACAATACCATTTAGAAGCCCCCAGTGTCTTCTATTTCACGGAGCAGATGTCAAGCACCTTCAGAAGCTTTTGATGCCCACACAACTGAGTCTTCACTATTTCCTTCTTTACCTACTACCAGATTCCCCTAAGTGCCCTGGGCCTGACTTAGCCACTTCCGTCTCTTTGTTCATCTTCAAATGTCTGTTTCAGGGTCTCTGCACTTCCTTCCACCTGGAAATCTCTGTCCCCATGTGTCCACCCAACATGCTTCCTTACCTCTTTGGAGGATTCCTGAAACGCCACCTTCCCAGTCAGGTCTACCTTGACAACTGTACTTAAAACAGGCCGGTACCCAACAGCCATTGCTCTATCCATTTAATTTGTTGCGTTTAATTTCTACCTCTCCCAATTATAATTTGATCAACAAGGGGTGAGTTTTTGCTTGGCTTTTTTTTTTTCCTGCTGCATCATTGGGGCTTGGAGCAGTGCTCAGCACTCGGAAGGCTCTTGGAGATACCTCTGGACAAGACTGACGACATGAGAGGCAGCAGGTTCTCTCTTGCCCAGTGGTATAAGAGGTGGTGGCAAGGCATGCTCTCCCTCACTCTATGTCCATCTCTGTCTCAGCTTACACTGGCCATCTATTTCTTAAGTTCATTGCTTAAGAACTCATTTAGAAGTGGCTCAGCTAGGGAGCACATCCCAGCTGCTCGTGGCCTGGAAAGCGTCCGACAGGGAAGAATGGTGTGCTTCATTAGTGGGGAATCCACTCTACCTCTTCCTGGGTCTCCAGCACACCACAGTGGGCAGCACTCTGTGTTCACATGATGGTTTTCCTCAGTGGGCAGTCACGACTGAGATGTGGAATTCAACATTGTGAAAGTCCGAGACAGACACCTTAGTTAATCCATCTCTACTTTTAAAGTATTCTTAAACCTGTGCATCCGTAAAGCTTGGTGATCATAATGCAGGTGTGTAGGCATCGAAGATAGTCTTCTTCTTCTTCTTCTTCTTCTTTTTTTTTTTTTTTTTTTTGGTTTTTCGAGACAGGGTTTCTCTGTGTAGCTTTGTGCCTTTCCTGGAGCTCACTTGGTAGCCCAGGCTGGCCTCAAACTCACAGAGATCCGCCTGGCTCTGCCTCCCGAGTGCTGGGATTAACGGCGTGCGCCACCACCGCCCGGCATAGTCTTCTTATAAAGTGGTATATTATATTCTCCTCCTCTTGCTTGGGTGATGGTGTGAGATGAAGAAAACAGAGAGTGACTAGAGTGGGTTACCTAAAGTCCTGAAGGAAAGAGAATGGAGATGAATCATGTAGACGGAATCAGAATCCCAGGATAAAAATCCAGCCCATCGGAACAGCCCGGCAGTAGCCTAAGGGCACAAAATGTCAATCACAGAACATGTGATGCACACCTCTAAAGCACTGTACAGACGTCATAGGCTAGCCTATGAATGGAGGAAACTGAGGTTCTGATGGGGCAATGGCTGGGCAGCAAGATAGGTAACTACTTCCAACCTCCTGGCCAGAGGAGAGGCATCCTGATGCTCAGGGAAGCTTCAGGTCTACAAATGGTGTGTGGGAAGAGCTGTGGAAGCCCCACTCAACTCTGCAGAAAGGACAGACCCATATTCTGAGGGCTCTGTGTGTGTCTTCTGTAGCTGGAGTCGTCAGGCCGTACCCTGGGTCAAGAGCGAGGAGGGGTCAGTGACGGTGCAGTTATCCTGTGGGAAAGCCGAGGATGGACTTGGTGGAGACTCTCCCAACATGGAAGTTGATTGTGTCTGTGCTTCTGCTGAGGCTGGGCTGGACCGTGTCCTGAGGTCCTAAGGGCTGAAGGAGGTGAGTTCTTTCTGCACACTAACTCTGATTACAGCACTCTTCTAAAACATGTTGGACACCATCGCTGTTTCTCACACATTAGCATTCTTGAATTTCTATTTTTGGTGACCTTCAGTCAACAGCGAGTACTTCCATTTCTACACAATTACCTCTTGGCTTGGGTTGAAGTCCAAAATAGTTTGGATGGGGGGGGTGGAGGCTCGCTTCACAGGGGCTAATTTTCTACGTTTGCAGCTCCCTTCTTGTCCCTTCTCTGGCTTGCTTCCCTGATGCTCCAATCTCCAGTCTAGCACACTGTTTTATCCTGTGGTCTCTGCCAATAAGGGGCAATGATAATGATTCTGCAGCCTTACAAATGACAGAAAACTTTATTGAGAGTGCACAGGTCCAAGTCTCCTTGGCTTACCACTCCCCTTGACAGCCCAATGGCTCCCAGAGCCCAGGGCCACCAACAAGAAGGTCATGCAGGCAGGCCTTTGATTCCAGTGCTTGAAAGCCTGAGGCAGGAGAGTCATGAGTTTAAGGTCAGCCTGGGCTACATAGAAAGACTCTAATAAAAGGAGAGAAGGGAAGGGGTGGGGGACTTGAAGCTTGCCCTGAATGTCAAAGCAAGCCTGTGCAATCCTGAGATAAGCACACTTCTACCTCATAGGCTCATGTTATTTCTTTAGTAACAGTGGCATCTGAGATGAATTTGCTAGAACTCACCTCATCTTATCTTTATCTTCAAAGACATTGCATTCAGGAAACATGACTTTGAAGCAGCCATCCTGATAGTAGGTTCCTGTGTATACCGAGGGATTAGTTAGAGATCCCCAGACAGGGAGAGGATTCTCTAGGTCGATTAATGTGCTTTTCATTTAAACATTTAAGATTCTCTCCCTCTCCAAGACAAAGACATGACAGTCGAGAACACAAAGCAAAGAGCAGAGAGCAAAGTGGACGTGGGGCGAGGCTGTAACTCAAAGCCTGTCCCCAAGCGACACTTTCAGCAGTGTGGCACCACCTCCTAAAGGGTCCATGACATAGCTAATCAGGACCACCAGCCAGTGGCTGAGTGTTCAATGGTGTGTGCCTGTGGGGGACTGTTCTCATTCAGATCACTACAGGGGGTTAGTGTCCATCATGGCGGAAGAGGCACAGCAACAGTCAAGGAAAGCACGGTGGCAGGAACATGAATTGACCAATCACATTTTGATTCACACACAGGAAGCAGAGAGTGAGTACAGGAAGTAGGACAGACAAAGGCTATAAACCCTCAAAGCCCGCCTCCAGTGATGAACTTCCTCCAGCAAGGTTCCACCTCATAAAAGTTCCATGGCCTCCCACAAAGAACACCACAGCTGTGAGTGCAGTGTCCAAATACATAAACCTATGAAGGACATTTCTCCTTCAAACCGCCACATAATCAAGACAGTGCGGTACTGGGACAAGGAGAACCATATGACCAGAATGGAAGGTGAAGAAATAAACCTTTACACTTGTAATACAGGTTCGAGCCCATCTATTTAGACATTTGGATTATTTCTAGTGCTTGGCATTGCATATGTGGCCATTGTGAATCTCTTTAACAAGTGTTGTGTGGGCATTTTATCTCATTTTACATGAATAAATACATGTGAGTGGAATGGCCTTGTCATATGATAGCTTAATGTTTTGTTCTCCATTGTCGAATAACCACAGAGCACAAAAGTTACCACGTTAGCTATCTTAAGTGAGCATTTAGCCATATTAAAGTATATTAACATTGTTGTGAAGTTGATCTCCACCTTGCCAGTTTGAAATTCGATACCTGCAAAACAGCTCTCCCCTCCCTCCTTTCTCCAGCCCTTGCTAACCAATAGTCTACTTTCTGTTCCTATGAATCAGCCTATTTAGAAAACTCACGTAAATGATATTTGTTTTGTTTTGTTTTGGTGTGTGTGTGTGTGTGTGTGTGTGTGTGTGTGTGTGTGATTGGCTTATTTCACTTAGCACAGGATCCTCAAGTTTCTTCCATACAGTGTTAGGCAGGACAGGGCTTCCTTTCTTCTCAGTACTAAATAATATTTCAATGGATGAGTGAATTTTATTTAATCCGTTTTTTTTAAAAGATTGGTTTAGTTTTATTTTACGTGTATGGGTGTATTGCTTCCATGTATATTTGTGCATATGTAAGCCAGAAGAGGGCATCGATACCCTTTGAAACTGGAATTACAGCTGGTTGTAAACTGTCATGTAGGTGCTAGGAATTGAACCCAGTCCCTCCACCCCACCCCACCCCAGAATAGCTGCAGGTGCTCGTAACTGCTGAGCCATCTCTCTAGCTCCCTTATTTAATCTTTTATACACTGATGGAAAGGAGGGTTGTTGATTCTACCTTTTGGCTGTCGAATCCTGCTGTTAAGAACCTGTGTGTACTAGCATTTCTTAATATAAGTTCAAGTTTTCCAGAAACTGCTGCTCTTGTTCCTGAAGTGGTTGTGCTAACTTACATTGCCACCATAAATATATGAAGTGTCACTTGTATCCTCATCCACTTTGTGTTGATAATTTCTGACTATTCTACTAAGTTTGACTTTAATTCTCACTTCCCCAGTCACTTGAACGTCTCTTCTGACTATTTTCTCAGAGAAGCCAAGGGCCTCTTGTGAAGCAATGGGCTGGGTGGAGACTCTCCTAGCATCCAAGCTGCTTGTGTTAGTGCTCCTGCTGAAGCTGGGCTGGACCGTGGTCCTAAGGGCTGAGAGTGGGCATGCTCCTTCTTCAAGCTGACCATCACAACGTCTTTCTCTCCAAATGTAGTCTATGTTGGGTATTCGCATCTTTGTGCGTACTTCAAATTAATTTGTGTACTTTCCTTTCGAGTTCAAGAATTGTTGCTGTATTTCTGATTCCTTCCTTTATCAGAGATAAGACACATGATATGATTTCAAATATTTTCTCTTGCTCTGTAAGTTGTCATTCTAATGGTGTACTTGAAGGAACAGAAGTTTAGTTTTAATGATGTTAAAATTACTAAATTGTCTTTTATGGCTGGCATGTTTGGTGTCGTATCTAAGAAATTGTTGCTTTAACAGAAAGCCATAAAGAATTTTTCTGTGTTCTTTTGTAAGGGTCTGGTGCCTGTAGATGAGCTCAACTTTAGGTTTATGATCCATCTGAGTCAACTTCTGTGTTTTCTGCAAAACATGGATAAAAGTTTATAATTTTGTATACTATCATTTAATTACACTTGCATACATTATTGAAAGTAAACTATTTTGTCCATAGAATTGTCTTTGTCTATCAATGTGTCTACAAGTCTATTTCTGAACTTACCTGCTCTGTCTGTTCTACTCACGTATCTTTATACTGTTGCTTCTCATTGTCTTAATTACTGTAGTTTTATGTCATAAAATTAAGTTCCATTGGTCATTTATTGAACTTTATTTTTAAAGTTTCTGAAAATTGTATTGTACAAATTCATGTCAGAAAAAAACTGAGATCCTTGGTTCACCCATGTGTTAACAAACCCCACTGAGGCTGAGGCCTGGTACCGAAGGTCATAGAGCCGGCTGGTAGGAAATGGGGCACAGACAGCAGGTGGCCCTGGTAGAGCAGCTGAGAGGGCCGTCAGTTCACAATCGATGGTACATCGTGGATTCATCATGACAGCTTAGAGTACCTGTCAGCCCCAGGGCAGGCTTAGTAGCTTACTGAGTGTGTTTTATTTTCAAGCACGATCATTTCAAATAGCACCATCAATGCTGTAGTGAAGAATGGAAAAGTCATATTGAGAGATGGGCAGAGAAGATTCAAAATATTTGTGTTGGTTCATGGGGCTGAGCCAACAATAGAAGGCTCAGAGGGAACAGATACATTTCAACCTCAAGATAACCTGATTGGAGAAGATCAGGAGTGGGTATTACATTGAGTGGATTGTTTGGCAGTTTGAGGAGATAGTTGACTACCATGCACATGATAGATTAGAGGTGACCTTAGGAATCTATCTGCCAATTTCAAAGAAAGGGAGTATTTTCCAAAAATCATCTTAGTTTAGCTAGTTTTAATTATCAGCTTGACACAGCCTAGAGTCCTCAGAGAGAGAGGACACACACACACACACACACACACACACACACACACACACACAGAGAGAGAGAGAGAGAGAGAGAGAGAGAGAGAGAGAGAGAGAGAGATTGCCTGGATCAGATTGGCATGTAGGACTATCTGTGGCAGATTGTCTTGATTATTAAGGTGTGTAGGAGTGTCTAGCCCACTGTGGGCAGTGCCATTCCCTGGGCAGATTGTCTTAGGCTGTATAAGAAAGATAACCAAGCATGAACTTGCCTAAGAGTCAGCTAGCAGGCAGCCCCTTCCACGGTTCCTGCTATACCTCGCCAACTGTGAAGGAGCAGGATGAGCAGAGGTAATGCTGTGTGGAACAATTAGTAGGCTTTCCTTCAAGTTTCTGCTTGAGTTTGCTCTGACATCCATCAGCGATGGACTGTAGCTTGTAAGCTGAAATAAGCCCTTTCTTCCTTGAAGTTTCTTTTGTCTGTGGTATTGGTCACAGGAACAGAAAGAAACCAGAATAATTTTTCCCCACAGCCTGCTAAAAACCAGAGCACATTGAGGCAGTCTTGCTAATGTCACTGGTAGAGGGACGGCCCAACAAAGGGTTTAGAGAATAAGCCGAGACCCTCACTTTGGGCATCACTAGCTTTTGTAGACCCCTAGAATCAGGACTAGGTTCTTCAGTTGGGTTTACGGTGTTAACTTGATGTGGATTTCAGGAGTGTTGGAGATGCATCCGTGTTTCTGGCCTACTATGTGCATCTTTCAACTGGTAGAATACCTAACAACGGGATGTTATTTAGCACTAAAGAAATGAACTATTCATCCATGAGGGTGGAATTTTTTGAGACAAGTCTTTTCATGTGGCTCAGGTTGGTCTGGAACTTGCTGTGTAGTCCAGGTTAGCTTCGAATTCACAGTCCTCCTACCTCAGCCTCCTGAGTGATAGGATTGCAAAGGGATGCATGAGGGAAGCTTAAATTCATATAACTAAGTAAAAAAAGGCAAATTTGAAAAACGAGGCATGCAGTTCTGATGGTACAACCGTCTGGAAAGGGCAAAAGTATGAGGACAGTAAGAAAGACAAATGGTTGCCTGCAGCTAGAGGAAGAGAAGGATGGCTGGAGCATGGAAGCATTTTAAAGATCTGACATTGTTCTGTAGGATTTCATAGAAAGTGATCTATGCCTTTACACATTCGTCAAAACCATAGACCATATAAGACCGTAACACCAACTGTGGGCCTTAAGTGAGGCTGGTGTATCAGCTCAGGTTGACTGACAGGAACAAATGCAGAATTCTGGTGCCAGATTTATTTTTTTAATTTAAAATTTTATGGTATGATGTTTTGTCCACATTTATGCTCATGTACTAGGTATGTACCTGGTGTCTGTGGAGGCCAGAAGATATCCGATTCCCCCGGAACTGAAGTTATAAATTACTGTAAGCTTTTATGTGGATTCTTGGGATAGAACCTGGGTTCTCTACGAAGCAGCCAGGGCTCTTAACTGCTGAACCATCTCTCAGGCTCTTGCTCCCCTAGAATGTTTATCCAAGACTCTCGCTCGCTAGCTCCCAGTTAGTAGAGTCCATCCTTAGGAACGAGGTCACATGTACTTTATAGCCTGCTGACCTCTATGCTATTTAGATTCTAGGCACTTTAACTATGGAACCCACCCTCATGGTCATATGTACCTTGTAAAGGAGTTTCTAAGTACTCATCCTTTAAGCTTTATTGTGCACCTGAAATTGGAATGATTGTTGCCTGGAAACTGTTCCACAAATTGTGCTGTGTTTTAAATGTGCAGACAATGAAACTCCACACATCTGATCCAGGCTGACGAAGTTGACCTGAACTGAGATTTTATTCTCGCCTCTTCATGGTTCTCTTTCCTGCCTGGACACCTGCAGGGTCCCCCTCATGAAAAGCAGAAGGACCAAGTCACAGCCAATACAACAGATTGAATCTGATGAAAGTTTTTTAAAGTCATGCAACTGATTTTTTTAAAAGATGAGAGAACGCATATTTCACCATTGGGAAAGTACAGAGTAATTAGCATCAAACCTGGGCCATTATGCAGATCTCACCATAACCAAGCATTTCTCATGAGGTTTCTCTATCTATGAATACTCATCAATAAGCAAACAAAAATGAAAGTTAAAATCATAGGATTACAAATTTTAAAAGACTGAAACAAAAATTAAAATAACACAAAGATTTGAAAAGGAGAGCAATGAAAAGATCTTATTGACTCATGAAGTAATCTAAAGTGATATTCTCTATTAAGTGGTGTCTTAGGGTTTCTATTGCTATGAAGAGACACCATGACCACAGCAACTCTTATTAAGGACTGGGGTGGTTTACAGTTCAGATGTTTAGTCCATTATCATCATGATGGGACATGGCAACATGTAGACAGACGTGGTGCTAGAGAAGGAGCTGAGAGGCCTACATCTTGATCCGCAGGCAACAGGAAGTGAACTGTGACACTGGGAATAGCTTGAGCATAGGAGACCTTAAAAGCCCACCCCCACAATGACACACTTCCTCTAATAAGGTCACACCTACTTCAACAAAGCCACACCTCCTAGTAGTGCCACTCCCTATGAGCTTATAGGGAGCCAATTACATTCAAACTACCACAGATGGTGAAAGGAAAGAGTATGTCTCAAACCAGGAAACAAGGAGAAAGGAGAGTAAGACAGGAGGCTGGAGAGCCATGTCTTACAGCTCTACTGCCTCTGGGGCAGTCGTGTCAGATGTCCAGTGGTGATTTCATAGAAACATCACTTTGCAGAACAGTTTTCAAGTTGAGGTTTTAGAGATTGTTTGAAACAGTGACCCTGGACTTCGAATCCCTGTGAGGAATTAGTGAACAAATGCAGGAAGACGTTCCCTGGGGATTTTCCCAAGTCTTTAAGGGGATGAGCCCAAACTCCAATTTCTCAGTTTATCCACAGCATCTTTATCCTGTGTAAATATGAGATACACAGATAAATTACTCCTCCCACACACCTCTGAGAAATGGCACTTTACTCTAATGTCTTAGAGATTCCCTTCACCCTCATCTCAAGGTTATAGTGTACAGAAGCAATGGAGGACATCGGGCAGAACAGGCCGCTCTGCTCACCTGAAGGCCAGTGCTTTGGGCGCAGACAGCTCTTAACATCCTTAAGTGTTCTGCCCTGTCTGTCGCTGCTCTCCTGCAATAAATCCCTCCTCTTTCTTCACCCCCGCCTTCTACCTCCTGGTCCTTTTTCTCTTTCCTCTTAGTCCTCGGCCCCTCCTCCTTCTCCTCTTCTTCCTCCTCATCCTCTTCTCCTCCTCCTCTTCCTTCTTGTTTTTCCATTAGCTTACATCCAAATTATTCCAGCCTAAAGGACTTAAAGGTATCTTTCCCTGTGCGGAAAAGAATAAGATACATAAAGTTAAGCATATGACCTACTTCTACATATAAAGTCTAAAAAAACTCCAGAACTTCACACAGTTGTTGAAAACACTGTGATGATAGCACAAAATCAGATTTCGATTATCAGGGAGGCAGTCCACTATTTACCCATTAGATTTACTTAGCCATGGTGTCTTGCTCTTATTAGCTTCACCAGCCAGTGACCTTCACAGCCTTTTACTGGACATTAACCAAAGTCTCGGTGGTGAGTTGAAGGGCGCTGGGTTTTGTGGATGTTGGTTCCCATTTAAGCTGCAGCAGACAGGTCAATCAATCCCCAGCTCAACGGACGGTACTGGTTACTGAGTTATCCAAACCCAAGTTTCTTTCTCATGTAGGAAGGCCCCCAATCCATTTTTCTCAACTGTGTTTTGGAAGTCTCTCCACATCTACACTTATCACATGAGCTCTAAACCAAGAAATCCAGCAAGAGGACTCCCGTATATGCCCTGTCCCAGCCTGCCTAGCGCTGCATGCATGTGAAGAACTGGAGACTGACATTCTTCCAGAGGGAACTAGATCCAACCAGGTTGCAAAGAAATTCTTCTGGTCTTTCTAGAATCTTTTCATATATAATGCACATGGAACGACTCACTTGCACCTCTGTATATAACTCAATGTTACTATTAACCCCGTAGAAACACGCTTGTTTGTTTTTTTAGATGATTTAATGGGACATGTGAGAGCCCAAAAGGATCCTGGGAAAGCCTCTATATTTTCCTTTAAGTTGTAAGCAGTTTACTTAGAAAAATGTGCTTCCAAAGCAAAATAGAACACTTAAAGAGACACACAGGATGGTTCTTGGGAGGACCGGATAGAGGTCTATAAACACAGCAATGTGTGCTCACCCACTCTCCCCAGTTAGTCTCCAGAGGAAAACTACACTGGTCAGTACCATTGTCCCGTGTTTGTTGAAGGAAGGAGTGGCAGTGTCCAGGATGAACAGAAAACCTCATGATTCTCCGGGCATCTAAAGGCTGTTATTGACAAGAGTTGAAACTGTGATTACTCTAAAGAGATAAACAATCCCAGAGCTGCTTTGGAGCTAACTTTCTTGGACTGGACAAAGAATACTCATAGCACACTGAGCCAGGACGACTGGTGGATCTCCTTTCCTGCTTCTGAGTCCCTCACCATCCAGGGTTCTCAGGATCATTCCACCCTTTCCTGGCAAAGTCTAAATTTAGAAAAGAACCTGTTGACTCAGTCTCCCAAGTCTTGGTAAGTGATACTACTTATTGTAATATACTAACCTGTTTTTTAGTTGACAAAAAAGGATTTAGTAATAGTTATTCTGTGCATTTGTCCACCCCCCTTTTTTTCTTGTGCATGTGCATGCATGTGTGGATGCACATGTAGCTTTAAGGTCGATGTCAATGTCTTCTGTTGCTCTCTGACTTACGTATTGAGGCAGGCTTCCTCAGTTGAACCCAGAGGACACTGAGAGTCTAGCTGGCCAGTGTGCTCAGAGGATCCAGTTCCACCTTCTATGCTCTGAGATCACAGGCAGGCTGCCTCACCCATCCTGCATTTATGATGATACTGGGGATTTGATCACTGATTCTCATGCTTATGTAGCAAGCTCTTCACCCCGAGCCATCAACCCAGTCCTTATGTGAACCTTCTCTTCTCTCTCTCTCTCATTCCTTGTTTTTTTGGTTTTTTGGTTTCTCGTTTTTTTGGGGGGGGACAGGGTTCCTCTGTGTAGCCCTGGCTGTCCTGGAACTCACTCTGTAGACCAGGCTGGCCTCAAACTCACAGAGCTCTGCCTGCCTCTGCCTCCCAAGTGCTGGGGTCAAAGGCATGACCACTGCCCAGCTATGTACTTTTTCATAGAGACCAATGTTTTTGCCTAGGTGATAGGTTCCTAATTGTAGAATTTAAAGATACCACTCAGATCATAAGAGGAGATAGCTTTGTAAGACAAAAGATAATTGCTAATAAAATTAGGATATTTGTTTGTCTACTTTGCCCACTGTAGACGAATTGCTAAACGGTCTTATTAAATAAAAAACCCAGAGCCAGATATCGGGGTTAAAATCTGAGAGATCAGAGGAATAGGAAAAGCCACAAGCCAACTTCACCTCACTGACCCTCAGCTTTCAAAAGAGACCTACGTCCTGTGTACCTACGCCTGCCTATATGCCTTCCTGTTCTGCTGTCTCATTTGCTCTCTCTGTCTAGCTACATCACTTCCTCTTCCTGTCCAGCTCTGTCTCTTCCTGTCTGTCTATACAGACCTCCAAACCTTTATGGTTAACTAGTATTGGAATTTAAGGTGTGTACCACCACACCTGGCTCTGTTTCCAGTGTGACCTTGAACTTACAGAGGTCAGATCCCTGCCTCCCGAATGATAGGATTAAAGGCGTGTGTTACCATTGCCTGACTTTTGTGTTTAATATAGTGGCTGGCTTTTTCCTCTGATCCTCAGATAAACTTTATTGGGTTGCACAAATAAAATATCACCACAGCCCACTTTTAAAGGCTAGTAGTTGACCATCCACTAGCATTCTGGCCTTCCTACATATTAAGGATAGGCCTTATTAGTAAAGCCAGGGGGGACCTGCCAGCACAGTGAGCAGATTCCTGTGGATCCTCAAATTCTACTGCAAATCTCTCAGCAGCTTTCTCGGGGCCCCCACCAAGCCAGATACACAATCTCTATTGCTGAAGAGGTGCAGCTGAACTGTTGGGCTTATTGGAATAAACACTGTCTTTCCTCATTCATAGGACTGAAAAGAATTTTTATTATAACTATTATTAGTTCTATAAACTTTGATAATAATGCTTGAGCTGTTTTCGCCTTACTATTTCCACAAAATTATTACCTTTTGGAAATCAAAAAGGTCTTTTGTACTTTCTAGACTGTTTAAGGACACATTTTCTGAGCTTCCTCTTCCCATTCCTATCCAAATTGCTTCTTTCTAAGCAACTTCGTATGCTGTCATTAGATGTTTAATTCATTTTAAGATGTGTCCAGAACTGTTTGCATGAGACTTGAGCTGGTCCCTTGAATATTTCGAGCTGGCTGCCTTTCTGCAATCTCCCTTCTATCCATATTATACACAGATTGTGTGGTAGACTTACAAGTTATTTACACACAACCACACTTGCCTCATTTTGTTTTAGATCCAAAATTCCCAACAGAACAGAACCATAGAGTAATCAGTCTCAGGGGCTCGTTTGCCTTGCCTTCATAAACCCCTAACCTCTTCCTATCTTAGCAGAAAGTATGCAAGGCTAGGTTAGGTCAACAACGGAGTCCAGGTCAACCATGGGAGAGTGACATGGGAAAGTGTTAAGATATCAATAGGCAGCTTGGACCAACTTCAGCACTGGTCACCTCAGGTACCCGGGCATGTGACATGCTTTGTTTTCCTTTTCTATCAGCATGGGGGGGGGGGGGGGGGGGGGTTGGCTTTAAACCACCCATCGGCCGCTGCAGATAGCTCTGTGAGTGGCTTGTGGAAGGTTCATAAACATACCCGCTGAACTATAAAACAACAAACAGTTCACAGAATGGTTTCCCAGTCCCCTGGGAAGCCTCAGTCAAGCCACATAGCTAGTTTCAGACGAGACCAAATAGACCTTCTGCTTCAGGCATAGAGCAGTGGCAGACTGGGAGGACTTCTCATTGACGTGTGAGATTTACTTTGGCCCTCTCAAACCCTACATCTCAGTGAAACACGGCTCCAAGTTTATGTGACCTGGCTTAACTGTGAAGGAAAGAGATGGGGCAAGCTTCAGGGGCTGCAGCCTGTATTAGCAATATATCCATATTGCATGTTGGTTTTCTATCACTATCGCATAATACCTGAGGTAATTAGATTATAAACAAACAACAACATCCAAGGCTTGTTTGTGATCAATTTTAGTGCTTCCAGCCCACGATCCGTTGGCTATGTGGCTTTGGGGCTGTGGCCACATCATGTGCGAGAATGGGGTGCAGTGAACTTGCCTACCTTGTGGTCAGGAAGTGAGAAAAGAGGAGAGGACTGGGGCTCCATGATCTCCATTGAAGGCAGGAAGCCAATGACACAAAACCTCTAACCAGCCCTACTTTTCAAAGGGTCCATCTTCCAAGAGCACCACCCAGTGGGTGAATCTTTCACATAGGAGCCTTTGGGGATCACTCAACACCCAGCACCTAAACTACAGCTGAGCAGACCTCATCTTCTACTCCAGGTCTACTCCTGTGCTTGACTGAAGGGCACTGTTGGGTGTGACACGGTCTTGTGTGAACCGGCATGCTCTCTCTTTCCATGACTTTCTGCTTAGAGTTTTTCAGGTTAAACGTAAATGAATTCCAGTACTTTCAAAACAAGAAAAATGTGCAGTTAGATCATACTGAGAACTGTTGGGCTGAAGAAAAAGGCACACAGTTGCACTAAACAAATGTGTGACTGTCCATTGCAGATCGTTAAGAGCAGGAAAGCACGTCCCAAAGATCCGTGGCCTTGGAAGACCTTTCCTTATTTAGAGATGCTCTCAAAATCTGTTCTGCAAGGAGGCAGACCACAGTCAGGTTTCAGCTTCAAGCTTGCCTCAGTCCCTCACACTCACTCCATCACAAACTAGCAGCAAGATCCTGCTGACTTGGTTGCATTCCATCTGCTGTATCACTGTGGACCAGAGCCAAGGCCAGCTGCAATGTCCTAGCACTGAAAGACTGCCCCTGGTCTGTGGGAGACGGTGTGCATGTACGCTTTATAGAAAACAGAGCCATGAAGTAATCTTAGAAGAATTGCTAGTTGGCTGTTGAGAGTGTCATCATGCCATAGTAGAACTAAAGAGTCATGTAAGAAAAAGGAGCCTATGACAGAATGTAAAAGCTGACAAGATCCTTGAAATATCAAGAATACAGGCTGGTTTCTCTGTGGGCTTGCCTTCTTTCCTTCCTTCCTTCCTTCCTTCCTTCCTTCCTTCCTTCCTTCCTTCCTTCCTTCC
>CABHPH010134291.1:0-41937 GCA_902168325.1 Peromyscus nudipes | reverse complement strand
GAGGAGAGAGTTGCAGCAGGTAGGCTCCTAGAAACCCGAGTGCCAACTGTCAGATCTCAGTGGTGATGGACATTTCTGCGTTTAGTTCATACACATCCATAAACACTTAGTATTTCTCTAGTAGTTTCAAAAGAAAGGACAGGCATCAGCTACCTTCCTTCTCTAAATATCTGAGCACACGCCTAAAGAAGAGCTTCCTCTCAGGTAGCCATTATCACTTCAGGAGTGGACAGTGATGACTGATGTTCTTAAGTAACTGGTATATATTCAGAATAGCCAAGTTGTGCCCCGGATATCACCTATGGGGTTCTTTTCAACCATTATCTTGTAAGGAGATACACATTACATTTTGCCATGATGCTCTTAGGACTCTTATTTATGAATAACGA
This sequence comes from Peromyscus nudipes, assembly GCA_902168325.1. Taxonomy (NCBI): domain Eukaryota; kingdom Metazoa; phylum Chordata; class Mammalia; order Rodentia; family Cricetidae; genus Peromyscus; species Peromyscus nudipes. The sequence continues at coordinate 41,548 of CABHPH010134291.1, read as the reverse complement.
CCTTCCCTGTTTCCTTCATGACAAGGACTTTTTTCTTTTGACAAGTCTGATTTTCTTATAAAATGTGTCTTTTTTATTTTTCTCCAGGATTTGTGTGACTGTTTCTTTATGGTTTCCTTTAGTTCTGTCAATATGCTTGGGGACTCTCTCATTGTCTTCCTGGCCTGATTTTGTGCCCAGCACCCACAAACCCTGACCTCAGCAGAGTTGCATTGCCGGATACAAATGGTAGCCCCTGACCTCAGGCACTCTGGTTGTGGATTTCCTTCCTCTTAAATGTGAAGTTGGAGAAACCAAACCATGAGAGAGCTAGCATTCTACCCACTTCATAAACATGAAATGCCCCTCGGGGCAGGATCCACCCTGATTTCTGACCTTCCACAGCTGAGTAAAACAGGCTCCTTTTAAAGACCCTGCAGCAGGCTCCAATGAATGATGCCTGCTCTCAGCTCCTGAGCCTCAGTCCTGCAATCTGCCCAAATCTGCCTAGTGCAGTGGCTTTCTGCTTCACTGTGCTGAGATCGAAGTGACAGGTTCGCTGAATTTAGCCCAGAACTGCAGTGTTTACTGAAGGAACCACACAATGCCCAGGAAAAAATAACCATGGCTTCATGAGCTCACACGAGACAGCATACTTAGCTCACAACACCCTCCTGGCCCAGTTTCTTTCTGGAATCTTCTTTCTCTTCAATCTGTCACTGAGGCTTTCGGCTTTGGTGGAACTCATTATGTGTGTTGTCTGTCTCTCAAGCTTCTGTCAACCTCTCTTAAAGGGAAGGACAGCTTGAGAATGTGCAAACACAGTCAGCTGAACCCACGCACACGTGTCTGCATTGACCCATTTTCTGGGTCCAGATCATACAATGGTTAGATCAGAGGACTGAACACTCCCAGGGTACTTTAGAACATCAGCTGTATTCTTAATTAGATTTTTTTTTTGTAGGCTCTGTCAATCTGTGGCTATAAACAGCGCCTTCTGGTTTTCCGATGACACGATGATAATATAAATGGATCTTGCAGATTGCATTTTATTATCCTCCATATTAAGCACTCAGAGCTTGTGCTAGCGGGAATCGTGGTCTAGTAATGCTGATTAAATAACTTCAGCCTTGGACTTCTGTGCTGTTTTTCTGCCAAGCCAAACTGAATCAATGTAAGGAGCTGTTAGCACTGAGTAAAGTGTAGCAGTCTCACTGGTCAGGGAGGCGTCAGGACTGTGCACACAGTGTGGTGGGGCCTGGATGCAAGGGGACCTGTCACTTTAGTTGCTGACTGCTCCACATAACCTTGAATGAGTCACTTGATTTGAAGGATGTTGTTTTTCTCACCTGTCATGTGAAAAGCTTTTATTTTATTTTATTATTTTTCTATAATAGGCTTTAATCTGGTGTGAGGTGGGGTTCTGGGCGGGACTTTAGAAAGATCTCAGGATGCAGCGTGGGCGATGATTTGAGGAAGGCCCTGTTGGTGGACACTGCAGTTGTATTGCTTACAAATGATGGCAGCTTGCCCCACCGTTACTGTGCAGAGACAGAAAAGACAGGTCTGGAATCTATTTTGGAAAGACTACTTGGCTCTTCCTGGTGGTTTGAATTCATCTCTGTGTTATTAGAGGAGGTGATGCCATTCACTGATGCAAAGACCAGAGATGGATCGAGTTGGATTGGTGGACAGACATCAAGATTTTGTAACAGCCTCAAATGTGATATGTATATATATTAGGTACCCAAGAGGAGATGTTTAATGAGAAATTGAATATTTGATTTGGGACTTGAAGGACCCAGAACCATGTATAAAAATGCATGAATTCTCCTCATACATAAGACATGAAAGACAGGACTAGGTTGAATTACCTGGGGATGTGATGGGGAGGGCACAGGAAGAGAAGAAGGGGGAAGTGAAAGGAGAGGGAAAGGCTGTTTGGTACGTTCCAGCTAATGAGGTAGAAACCCTTAATGCAGTGGAAAGGTGTATTTATTTAATGAGGCGGAAAGAAAACCGGGAGAACGAAGTGGCGGGGAAACGTAGGAAAGGTAATGGATCTCAGAAGGATGGAGCTGTTGGCTCATGCTGCTCAGGAATCGATTAAGATCATTTTTTTGTGTGTGGGGGGAATCTTTACATTAGGCAGTATGGCAATATTTGTATATCATCAGAGAGCCAGGGAGCACCACTTCTCTTAAGATCAGGGAAGAAAATAACTGCACAGGACTATTGAAAAAAAAAAAAGCAATAGGCATGTGTAGGTGGACCTTTATGAAATGTCTCGAAAGAGGCCTTGGCAGTGGGGCCAAGGTGCCCCATGGTGGCGGGTAAGAGACAGAGATGCCATGCAGACAGCGCTCAGTGGGGAGTTTTATTTGGTGGGGGGAAGAGAGTGGGGAGAGAGAAAGAGAAAGATGGGGGAAGAGTGGGGAGAGAGGGGAGGTGCATGCTACTTCCTGGTGAGAGGGGGAAGAGAGAAAGCCTGAAGGGGGAGGGATGACATCAAGACGATGGATGGGCCAGGGTATCATCTGCTTATTGGCCAGGATTCCAAGAAGTGGGTTTGAATGCTAACAGATACTGCAGTTGTTTAACCGTGGGCTCACGTGGTAATGAGATGCATTGAATTCTCTCTCAGGCATACTGCTAAGGGTTTTGCGTGCTTTAATTCATCTTCATGCAAACCATTGGGATAGGTGCCTTTACTGTGTCTTCAGAGGGGAAAGTTAGTGTTGGAAAGAGTTCATGAACTCGCCTAAAGTGATAGAGTTAAAGTTGCCTCAATTCTAATTCTCGACTCTTTAAAGAACTTTCATCAAATTAAATGAAGATAGTTTGCAAATGGCTAAGCTGAGAGACAGCGTGTCATATAGAATCTGGACCAGGGAGGATGGACAAGATGGTAGTTGGAGGACAGTGTTCAATTAGAGCTTTCTGGAAAGGAAAGATTTCAACATGGCAACCTCGGGGGAAATGAAGGAAGCTGAGGATAAAGGCTTAAGGTTGAGATGTGGAATGGAAAAGATTCTGAACATTGATGGAGCCTTTGGGGCTGACGGGAAAAGATGAGAGCTATGATCTCCCGGAGGATAGAGGGGCTGGAATGGTGGTTTTCGAGGAAACTCTGGCAAGGTGATGTTCATCACCCCAGCAGGGATGGGAGAATCCATGAGGATGCAGTTGAAGATCACAGGCAAAATGTATTCTGGAATAGTCTCTTTAGGAATTGCAAATTATAGTAATGAGGACAAAAATCAAAGACCTTCTGAGGATGAATGTTTTGTTAAAGGTTCAAGCACAAGTCCTGGTACTGACTGTGTGGTGTTGTTGACACAATATCCTTTACCATTAAGGATGTGTTTACTTTGGTTCCTCATCTTCCCCAGACTTCTCCTTTCCTACCCACTAGGCTCAGCCCTTTCAACTTTAGGTCTTTGCTCAAATAAACTTTTGCATAGGTCTTCACAATGGCACCCTGATAGGCCTCCCTCCACTGGAGAATAATGTCTTATCCTTCAAGTACAACTTGACTGTCAACCTCTCGGAGTTCTTCCCTGACTTCCTTAGGCAGAGAGTTTATTCATTAGCTCTCTTGTAGTATTTTGCTGAAATGCTGCATAGAATTTATGTTTAAGGATATGGAGCAAAATTTAAGCTCTGCTATTATAATGGCTAATCTTCATGGTTAATTTGGCTGAATTTAGAATCACCAAAGAGCTATGTGTGTGTGTGTGTGTGCACTTGTGTAAGGCATTTTGTCATAGCGAGGAAGAAAAAGTAGCACATACAGCTAGTTGCTGGATTTGTGCCCTTGTGCAAGTCAGTTAACCCCTTGTTAGTCTTCTTGACTTTAAATTGGACATGGTAGTCAGATATTAGAAGTTGTTATAGGGACTGAATAAGTTGTTATGTAGCACGTGTTTAGAATAGAGAGGGTGAATGGGAGCTGCTCAGTGAGCATCAGCTCTTGCCACTCAATGTCTTCAGTCATGCCAAGAGTGCCAGTCACTTCCTCCTTGTTGTTGGTCTTCATCCACATGTCTCTCCCAGCAACCACTGTGTGCTCATGTGTTCCCTTTCCCCTGGATTGTGACCGCCACTGGAAGGATCTAGGTCTTGTTATTTTGATCTCATTCCTTCTACAGTGCCTAGCTAAACACGTATTCAGGAAATAATAGATTGGTTGGTTCCTTAAGTGAATATGATTAATCTTTGTTTACAAAACACACCCTTAAAACTTTGGTTTGACTTTCTAACAATCTCATGAGACGTTTATTTCTGAGGAAAAAAAGTGAAAAGTAAGAATTTTATTCTGCTTTATCTTATAATTTCAGTGTAAAATATGCAGAGATGCTCCAGTTAATTAAGTCAGGTAGGATCAGAAGAGCTGGAGGCATAATGAGGTAAAGCCTCTCCATGAATGAAGGAGTGTGGTTTTATCGTTAACAAGGTGTGAGAGGAAATCATAGCCTCTTGAAAAAGACCTGCTATTACAGAACTTGAGGAAAATCTTTACGTCTCTTAAACGTTAAGTGAAAATCTACTCAACCTTACATGTGTTTCGCTTGAATCAGGGAGCATTATTTTGTCAGCAAACAGAATCTCTTCTTCAGAAGGCCAGGAGTGATCACTCACTCCTGTAATCTCAGAATTTGGAAGGCAGAAGCAGGACCATCTTTTAAAGCTTGAGACCAGCCTAGGCTACATAGTGAGTTTCTGGCTAGCCAGAGCTATGTGGCAAAATAAGTCAGGGGCAGAGAGATGGCTCATGGTTAAGAGTGCCTCTTGCTCTTGCAGAGGACCTGGGATGAATTCCCAGCACCCACATGGTGGCTCACATGATGATGTAACATCTGTAACTCCTGCTCTAGGGGATCTGACACCCTCTTCTGACTTCTGTAGACACCAGGCACTCGCATGGTTCATGTACATACATGCAGGCAAAACATTCATACACATATAGTAATTAAAAAAACTCAAACCAAAATAACATATAAAAAAATCCTCTGCTTATAGCATTGTTCTAAGAATAGTGAACATTTATTGAAAATGCTCTTTAGACCCATAGTTTGTTTGTGGTTTCCTTTAAAAAATCTACAGAAGATTCCTGAAAATGTTTCTGAAATACTATTTGCATACATGGTAATGATCAGGCTGGAAGACCAACTCTTGGCCGCCTTTGGCTGTTCATCGCAGATCCATAATAACAATGGTAACAAAGCAATTAACAGACTGTAAGGCTGTGATATACAGCGTGTTACATTATAAACACATCATAAAAATGTTGCCGTGGAGCTGTGTGGTTTGCTCTTGGAGTCTGGCTTCTCCATATTTCAGAATTCGAATGATTCAGAGCAGAGCCAGGGGCGTAGACAAATTCAGAATTACCTTTGAGCTCCATGGACAGGAAATCGGATACAGATGAGCTTCCTCAATAATTGCTTGCACTGAACAGTGTGGTGACACGTTACAATGTCCTTGGCTTCTGCTTTTGCTTAATTATGGAGGCAGATCAAAGCTTTTCTTTTCCTGGAAAATCAGGTTTTGGTAAATGAAGTATTCAGTGACTTGTCCTCTGCCTGGTTCTCCAACAAATGTTGTGGTTAGTAATTAAAGTGGATTGACCTGAGCATAAAGCAGGGAGGATTTGATACAGGGGTTTCCCGAAGGTTAGGCAGGGCATAGCTGATGACTTATGGCCATCCTAAGAATTTCTGAGGATTCCCTTGAATAGAGAGATGGGTTGGGGATCACCCTTGATAGGACAGTGGTGGTCAGTAGGTTTTGTCCATGTATTCTGGCGTTCTAACATGTCATCTGCACCCACCCGATGCATGCGTTTGTGTGTGTGTGTGTGTGTGTGTGTGTGTGTGTGTGTGTGTGTTGAACACGATTAGGGAACTATGGGGACTTGGCTTCTACCATAATGCCTGAGGTTCAGAGTCACTGGTGGAAGCAATGAGAGGGGCGGTGGTTTGATCTATAAACCTTAGAGATTATGGGGTGCCTGCTTGAGAATAGATGGGAGGCCAGGTGGAAGCCATTGGGCCAGCTTTCAAAGTCTCTATCAGACATGTTCAATCCATGACCTGTGGGCCATGTGTGGCTTAGGATAGCTATAATAGTGACCCAACACAAAATCACAACTTAAAGTCTTATATTGTGACTTCTCTTTTTTTAAAAACTTGATTGTGAGTGTTCTGTTGGAAGCTCCACTTCAGGCCCTCCCCCCCCAGTCCTGCCCCTCAGAAAGCCCACCAAGTGGCGGGTCCTTCCCCAGAGCTGCTCAGGACCATGCCTACAGGATATTTAAGCTCCGGTCCATAGACCTGCCATGGGATTTCTCTTCCTTCCTTCCCCCAAGATCACTTGAGAGTGCTTTGCTGAGATTAAACCCGATCTTATTAATTCGGCCTGATTTGGCTTACTGCATCAGCGGAGAAACCTGTTACCAGGGATTTAAAATACTTACCAGTGAGGTTCTGAAGTGTGAACCTCATAGTTGGCAGCACCATGTTACAGTGTCAAAAGGCTGGTCACATCTGACGGGTGGAGGAGGGCAGTGGCTTGGAGACCGGTAGCGCAGTGGAGGAAGTGAGGAATGGGTCTACGTTCTAAAGGGAGTGTAAAGAGTTGTTAAGGGGTGCGCTCGATATGGAAGAAAGGGTTTGGTGCGGCTTTGTCAGTTAGGGCTGGACAGCTGTGAGGATGGAGTTTTGGTGGGTAAGGGGTTGTAGGGGTGGGAACTGGGAAGAGTGCTCTTGGCCATCCTGATACTCCCTGCTGGATCCTGAATCTTCCTGAGCCTGGGCTTTCTTCACAGATACCCTGTAACCTAAGGCCTCACCTCAGGCACACACACACACACACACACACACACACACACACACACACACACACACAGAGTCTCTCTCTCTCTCTCTCTCACACACACACACACACACACACAAACACACAAGGTCACACAGGGTCTTACACACACACGGTCTCATACACACACAAGGTCTCTCTCTCTCACACACACAAGGTCACACACGATCTCACACATACAAGGTCACACATGGTCTCTCTCTTACACATATACACACACACACAAGGTCACACACACGGTCTCATACACACACACAATGTCACACATACAAGGTCACATACACAGTCTCTCCTCTCTCTCTCTCTCACACACACACACACACACACATACACACACACACACACACACACACAAGGGCACACACACAAGGTCTCACTACATAGCCCTGGCTAACCTGGAACTCACTGTATAGAACCAGCCTGGCCTTGAACTCATAGAGATCCACTTGCCTCTGCCTCCCAAGTTCTAGGATGCCACCGCACTCGGGATCTCTTAAGAGCTTGACTGAGCTTCCTCGTGTCTTTGGAAAGTGATCATGGAATGATGGCAGGGCTAGGGCCTTGTTGGCAAGATTGCTAAGAACCCTTAATCAGCTGGCATCCAGGTAGAGGTTGGAAGGGCCTGAGCCATGACACTTAGTTTCCTACAAATGGACGTTTGTTAATGACAGTTAATCTTAATGATGATGACTGACATAATCATGATGAGAATGTTAATTAGAAATCTTTATAGTCAGAATACAAAATGTGAGCCATCGTAAACACACCATGAAGGTAAACTTTTTAAAATTGTCGGGATGAGTTTGTTCTGAATTAGATTGTTTCTTCTGTAACTATCAGGTGCAGCTTGGCAGCGAGCTTTCGAGCCCTGCTATTTTCTTTATGGGGGTTTGTTTGTTTCTCTGTAGGATGACTTGTGCTTGCGTCAGGAATTTTATCAGCACAATCTAAGCTGCTTAATTTATCGGTACAAACTTATTTATAATAGTCCTTCGTTGTGCTTTTAGTATTTTTATACTCTGCGGTGATGTCATTCGCCACGTCTGAGTCCGGCAATTTGTATCCTCTTTCCCTTTTGGCTGTCTGGTCCTCCAGTCCTGCTTCCGTATTTCTGTCCATGTTTTGTTATGCTACCCTTAGTTTAAAAACATTTGGGGAGATTCCACAGATATTTTGCTGTTAAGTTAGAATTTAATTATTTTGTGGTCAGAGCATACACTTGGGATAAAGGCTTTTAAGTGTATTGAGAATCGTTTTATGACCTAGAATTTGGTCTGGCTTGGTAAACGTTGGAGGGTGGAATATTCTAGAAATAACAATTCGACCAGTTGGGTCCATAGTGTTATTCATGTGTTCTATATCATTATTAATTTTTTCTGTTTGTGTGTTTTATCTATTATTAAAGAAAAATATTTAAATCTCTGTCTCCACTTATAATCTGTCTTTCCTCTCTTTGTAATCCTATCTGCTTTGGTTTGTGTATTTTAAAAAATATAATGAAATACATTAATGTTCAAGATTATGATGTCTTTGTCGGTGAATTAACCGACCCCTTATTATGAAAGCGTTTTCTCCATCCGTGCTGTTATGTTTCTGTTCTTTCCTTTCTCCGATACTAGTATGACTGGCCCAGCTTTCCTGTGACTCCAGTTAGTACACAACTTCCAATTTAAACAGCGCATTTGTAGGTAGCTCAGTGTTGACTCAGCTTCTGAATCAGCCTCGCAACCTCTGTGTTGTAACTGGGGCTCTGGGACCACTCTCACTTAACGTGATTGTCTATGGACATAGTTAGTGCTGAGTCTTCATCCTTCCTGCGTGTTCTATCTGTTCTCTACCCTCTTCCCTCCCCTCCCTCCTCCTCTGTCTCCCTTTTCATTGTTGGAATATTTTTTATGGCTCCATTTTCCTTCTTCTTGTGGCTTCTTAGACATACTTCTGTTTTTGCATATTAGAGGGTTCCTTAGGGCGCGTTACAGACACGTCTACCTGGTATATTTCGGGTCGGGCCTTTGTATTTAGAGAATGGACAGGTGAAACAGTGAGTACCTTGTGCCCCAGCCAATGGTTGCTGGCAGCCAGCGACACCATGAATGTCCCTGTACTGTCCCTGTACTGTCATTTATGCATGTTGGTTTAATCTCCAGTCATGGTGTTAGTCTCCTGAGGTGAGGGTCTACAGACTCTCCTTCCCTGACCACCAATGCTTTAGTGTACAGGGTCTTTGTCCTTGGGCAATACTTCCTATTTGCTGTTAGTTATTTTTTATGTTGAGAGAGGCACTGTGACCTTGCCTTAACTGTGGTTGAATCCCCAAAGTAGCAGTATTATCAGTAAGAACAGACACTTCATGGTCTAAGTTTATCTCACCTGATCCACCCAAAGCCACACGTGGGAAGGGAACTCGAGGCTAACAGATTTTCCCATTCCTGGAATGTCATGGGTTTTTCAGGGCTCTTGAATTTTTTTTAAATATTGAACTTCCTGGTTATAAAAGAAAAACTTACATTCTTGTTTCCTTTTCTTCTTTTCCAGCAAGTCACTGGTCGAAGTTTTGGTGATAAAGACTTCCGGACAGGGCTAGAAAATGGGATCCTTCTTTGCGAGTGAGTAGCCCTTCCTTTTATTCTAGGAATGTCCTAAATATTATTCAATTTGTCTGTAAAACTTCCAGTGGAGTATGTTTTTTTTCTTTTTCTTTTATTTATTTACTTTTTTTTTTTTGAGATAGGGTCCATCATGTAGCTCTGCTGGCCTAACACTCACCATATAGATCAGGATGCCCTTGTACTCATGGAAATCTGCCTGCCTCTGCCTCCCGAATCTGGCCTCCAGTCTTTTTGATTGAGTCACAGTTTGCATCTGTGTGGCTTAGGAGAAACCCCTAGGATAGGCAGGGGACACGCATGGAGAGTGAACCCCCGTGTGCAAAGGGAGTGGAGGGCACCATAGTCACTGCAAATTAGATGGAGAAATAGAACCCATGGGTAGGACCCAGCTCCCAGTAATTCCCCCGCGTGGGAACTTGTGTCCCAGTGGTTGTGAGGATGCAGGGCTGACTGTGCTACAAGTGAACACAGTGTTTCCGTAAACTCAAGGCATCCTAACAGCAGGCCAGATGTGTTCTTCACTAGCCCTACTGTGTGCAGATGTTGGGTACATTGAGCTTGTGTTGTTGATAGAGTTCCAGCGTAGACAGTGATGGCAGTGTCTGTTGTATTTTGGAACAGAGGTCTGTCATAGAGCAGTTCTGTGACAGTAGAATTAGGAACTTTCTACGAAGTGGCTTTAGACACAAAATAATCCAGAGCATTGATATTTACGGATGTATATGGACTTAAACTTTAAACCAAGACTTCAGATTTTGGATGTATTTAATAGACGGTATAATTTTGACACTGGTTTCTATTTTAGGGAAAGGTAATGAACATTGTGCTGGCTGGTCTTATGTCACCTTGACACAAGCTAGAGTTATCTGAAAGGAGGGAACTTTAATTGAGAAAACGACTCCATAAGATCAGGCTGAAAGGCATCTTCATAATTAGTGATTGATGTGGAAGGCCCAGTCCGTTGTGGGTGGGCCATCTCTGAGCTGGTGATCCTGGGTTCTATAAGAAAGCCAGCTGAACAGTCATGGGGAGCAAGCCAGTAAGCAGCAACCTTCCAAGACCTCTGCATCAGCTCCTGCCTTCAGGTTCCCACTCTATTTGAGTTCCTGCCCTGACCTCCTTCTTTGGTGAACAGCGATGTGGAAGTGTGAGCCAAGTAAACCCTTTCCTCCCCAACTTGCTTTTGATCATGCTGTTTCATCATAGCAATAGCAACCTTAACTAAGACGGACTTAAAACAAAACACACTGCTCCTAAATGTGAGATCTAAGTTGAAGGACTTATACAAGCCTATACATCCCCATCAAACTAGAAAATAGAAACTTTCCTCTTGTTAATTCCCACTGAATCTCAGCACCCTGGTGACTGCACTGTTCTGAGGTCCCCTTCACCGTAGTGTGTTCTGACCTCTTCTTTAGCATGAGGTAAATGGAATCACATATGATGACTTTCAGAATATTGTTTGATGAGGTTGAACATTACAGAGATTTTAGAACCTAAAAATGAAATGTTCAAGTACCTACTTTGTTTGTTTGTTTGTTTTTTGAGACAGGGTTTCTTTGTATAGTTTTGGTGCCTGTCCTGGATCTCACTCTGTAGACCAGGCTGGCCTCGAACTCACAGAGATCTGCCTGGCTCTGCCTTCCAAGTGCTGGGATTAAAGGTGTGCGCCACTGCCTTCTGGCTGCTTTCTTTCTTGGAATCATTTAACCTCTTCCGGTCTCACTTGTCTCTGAATGGCAATACACATTTACCAGTCCACTGCATAGGCACTTGAGGGACTGACCCTGTGGGCAAGGCACTTTAAAGGACTGGATAGTTCTTTACAAACAAACGTCAATTATTTTGTAGATTCTTTTTCTACGTAGTTCATGTCAGCATTTTCTCCTGCCTTTCCACTGCCCTTTGTTCAAAGACAAGTTGGGGACCTCAGATTGCTGTTTCTGCTCCCTTCTACCCCCATGGGGCCCTCTTCTTAGACCGTCTTCCCTCAGCCCCTCTCCTTTGTGCTCTGTCTCAACCAGAGCTCATCTGTAGGTGAGATATAGTTAGTCTGGCACCTCCCAGAGCCGAGCTGAGTGGACAGGCTCCAAGCTGCCCTCCTGGGATAGCACTGGCAGTGTCTCTGGGCTCAGTCTTCTCTTGGGTCAAGAGCTTGCTGAGAGCTGCTCAGAGTCCATCATACTTTCTGTTGAAGTGAATCTGTCTTAGTTTTGTTTTTTTGTCAACTTAACACAAGATGGAGTTATTTGCGCAGAGAGAACCTTAACTGAGAAAATGCCCCCATCATATTTTACCTGTAGACCAGCCTGTGGGGGCATTTTCTTGATTGATGATTGATGTAGAAGAACCCAGATCATTGGGTGTGGTACCACCCCTGAGCAGGTGGTTCTGGGTGCTATGAGGAGGCATGCTGAACAAGCCATGGGCAGTAATCCAGTAAGCAGCATTCTTCTATGGCTTCTGCTTTAGTTCTTGCCTCTGAGTTCCTGCCTTGAGTTCCTGCCCTGACCTCCTGATATATGGAGGACGACCTGGGCATTGTAAGATGAAATAAACCCTTTCCTCCTCTAAGTTGCTCCTGCTGGTGGTATTTATACTGTTTATAGCAGTAGACACCTCACTAGGTCAGGGTCTTTGGTACCAGTTTTTGTCCATTCAACATTGATTCTGGAGAATCCTGCAGGTATCTGCCATTCCACTGTATTGACAGGAGTGAATCTGTCAAAAACTGTACTTCTGCCTGTCTTGGGATTCCGAGTGGGCTCCCCTGAAGACGAGCTCAGGATTTAAAAGCATTTACACCTACAATTTTCTTCCAAATGAGAATCTCCGAAAGCACGCGAAGACTTTGTTGTTGGGGCTTTTTGAAAATGCTGTAATGTATGTCAGGATGCTAAGGTAAGGCACAGAGTCAGGTTGTGGTTAGGAAATATATGATCAGAACAGTACAAAGGACCACACAGGGGCTTCTTAAATAAATAAATAAATAAATAAATAAATAAATAAATAAATAAATAGCCGGGACTGCCGATAGCCTGTCAGTGAAGCACAGGGAAATAGCCAACGAAGAAGACATGGGTAACTGTTGCTGTCTGGGCAGAGGGACAAGCCGAAGATGGGTCAGTGATCGTCTGAGGCAGCCAGCCGTGGAAGACCAGACCACTGGTGTGTTGGAAGAAATAAGTGTTTCGGGGGCTGAGGACCAGAGATTGATCCTGGACTTTCCTAGTGAGGGTCGGCCTGGAGCCTGGAAGAGCATGCTGAGCCGGGGGGGGGAATGGTCTCCTTTTCATCACAGCTTTGGGGGAAAAGCTGAGTCAGGAGCTAGAGAAACAAGATGTGAAAAAATTTCCAAGTTCAGGACTTGAGCCGTAGGAAAGTCAATGTCAGAACAGAGCTCTTGCCTCAGAGTGGGTGAGAGATAGTTTATTCTGGAGCCAAATATGAGTGATCATGGCCCAGGAATGCAAGTTTAGTTTAAGCCAACGTCCATGTCCCAAAGCAGTAACAGTTTGATGAAGTTTTTATAGTAAATGGACAAAGAAAATCAAGGCACCTTTCAAATACATTGCTTTTCTGTTGTTGTGGTAAAACACCCTGACCGAGGTGGTCCACAGAAGAAAGGATTCATTTGGGTTTGTTGCTCCAAGGAGTAAGAGTAGATTCTGGTATGGAAGCAGTAGGGCAGAAGCTGGAATAGGAAGCTGAGAGCTCACATCTTGAGTGGCAAGCACCAACAGAGAGTGAACTAGAAACAGTTACGAGTCTTTAAATGCTCCAAGTCGGCCTTTGGGGACATCCTTCCTCCACCAAGCCCACACTCCTCAATCCTCCCCAAACAGTGCCACCAGCTGGGGACCAAGTGTTCCAGTGCATAAGCCTGTGGGGGCCATTCTCCATCCAAACCACAAATAGGCGAAGGCGAAGCAAGAGACAACCCAGCTGCAGGCCTCAGATGTCTGACAACATTCTTAGTCCTTTAGTTGGTTGGAAACCAGGAGTCTGTTCATACATCCCAGAGGATTTAACTAACGGTCACAAAGATGTCATGTCAGGTACAGAGGAAGGCAATTAATGGCATTTAAGAGGCTAGAGAGGCCTCAAGATTATTTGACTCTGGACTTGCAACATTCCAACCTTGCCGCGGCATTGGAGTTCTCATCAATTTATCAGTCCTGCAGAATGGAGGGCGTGGTTCTGTCCAAGAGGTTTAGTTCGTAGAAATCACACTCACTGCCCTGTTGCTGAGCGCAGTGAAGTTTGGGGACAGGAGAGCGGGAGATTTCCCTCCCCACCCCGTGCTTCTGCTGGCTGACGTTAGCAGGTGCATTTCCCAGGACTTGGATCCTGGGAAAAGTCAGTCTACCAATAAGGGTGATGTTGGGGGCCCAGCTTGCACTATTCCACCTATGGCTGTCTTTGAAGAGTAGACCTAGTACTGGAGAGGTTGGTAGGTGCTGGTGAAGGAGTTCTCACTTAGAGCTACTGGCCATGTTGTGGCACTTAGAAATATAAAAGCTCTGCAGTTTCGGCTTTTGAAAACTAAGCAGGTCATTTCTCTTTTGAGTGGGTATTCCATAGCATATTTTCTTTGTTATGCTTTGAATATGGAACGCTCCCCCTGCATAGGCTCATGAGTTTGAATGCTTGGTCTTCAGCTGGTGGTGCTGTTCAGGGAGATTCTAGAACCTTTGAGGTTCAGCTGGAGGAAATGGGGCTCAGCCTGGCTCCACTTCCTGTCCCATATCTGTTTCCAGATCTGCCCAGTTGTGAACAAGCAGCCTCACACTCTTTCCACACTCGTGAGAGCTAGCCTTGCCACCAGACCTTCCCTGCAGTGAAAGACTGTACCCTCAAACTTTGGAGTCAAAATCACCCCCTTTCCTTAAGTGATTTCTTGTTAGTTCACAGCAATAAGGGAAGTCAATAGCGTGGATTTAAAGTAGATGATGTAGTCTATGAAAATTACTTAGGACTTTTAAACTTTGCATTATTCAAGCTCAGTTGGGGTCTTCTATTAGTGTTAAGACCTTAGTTAGAAAATAAACAAACTGTCATTTTCCCAGATTAGATCAGTTCTTGGTATTAGTTGCAACTGTATAGAGATTTCCGTGATCTTTGCCAAAAATGCCCTGGGTTGTTCATGAGTCTTAAAAATAAATCTCTCCTGGTTCTCACTGAGAAGCAGGGTACTTCCCTATTAGAACCCTGGCTGCAAATTAACCCAAGGGTTCCAAGACGCTGTCACTAAACCCATTTTACAGAAGAAATAGCTGAGGTATGGAAGAGGAGTAAATAACTTGGCCAGCTCACTCTGATAGAACTTCAATTGAGGACATTTGATTTATCAGCTTTGCTCCTTAAACCTGTTTGTGGAACGAGGCTTTTTAGGGGAGAGAGGAGTAAGAGGTTGAAGGGTGGGCTTGGAATGTTGAAAGGTTGGTAGAAGAAAAGCTAGTGTGTAGAGAGGAGGGAGATACAGAAGTGGCACTGCTCTCTCTCAGCTGGGCAGAGGGTGAACGAACTGGAGGATTTGATGGTCTTCGAAAAGTACAAGCATGAAGATCTGGTGGTCCTGTTGAGACGAAAAAGCTGATCCTGGGATAGTGTGTGACTACAGCTGTCCAGACTGCCTCAAAATCACTCCAGAAGGCGAAGTTTCCACCATCCTGTTCTACCACCATTGGTCGTTCAGACAGACCTCTAAAGAATTTCATGTAGATAGGAGGCCGGGCGGTGGTGGCGCACGCCTTTAATCCCAGCACTCGGGAGGCAGAGGCAGGTGAATCTCTGTGAGTTCGAGGCCAGCCTGGGCTACCAAGTGAGTTCCAGGAAAGGTGCAAAGCTACACAGAGAAACCCTGTCTCGAAAAACAAACAAACAAACAAACAAACAAACAAAAAGAATTTTGGGCTGGAGAGATGGCTCAGCCGTTAAAGGCTCACAACTAAAAATATAAGAGTTCGGTTCCCAGCACCCACGGCTGTCTCTCCAGCCACCTTTTTTAAGACCTCCTCCCCCTTCAATAAATGACATTCAGCATTTAAAATTAAATATATATATGTATATATAATTGAATGAATACTGCGAATGTAATCTATGAATACCACAAATGTGATTAATATCATGAGTGTAATTAATGAATATCATGAGTGTAATTAATGAATATCATGAGTGTAATTTAAAAAATAAATAAATAAATTTAAAAAAAAGAAGAATTTCATGTAGATACAAGATTGGCAAATTGTGGCCTTCTGCTTGCTTTTGTACTGGATCCCTTGTTCAGAATAGTTTTTAATGTGTTTAAATGTCTTCTCAAAAGAACTTGATGAGCTCTAAAAGGACCATGGGATTGACTTTACATGTAAATTGCTTATTCTCATAAAGGGAGGGAATTTGATCAATTTAAGATATTATTTCAGGCCGGGCAGTGGTGGTGCACGCCTTTAATCCCAGCACTTGGGAGGCAGAGCCAGGCGGATCTCTGTGAGTTGGAGGCCAGCCTGGGCTACCAAGTGAGTTCCAGGAAAGGTGCAAAGCTACACAGAGAAACCCTGTCTGGAAAAACAAAAAAAACAAAACAAAACAAAAAACAACAAAAAAAAAGATATTATTTCAGTAAGTCAAATAATTCTTTTTTTTTAAACTTCAGAGTCTTTCAAGTTTTCCCTTCAACTTTTCATTTGGGATAATTTCAAATGTATAGAAAAACTAGAATAATACATAGATATCTGTACATCATGCACCCAGGCATACTGATTATTCTCCTTTTGCTGTATTTACATTATTTCTTCATGCATACATGCCTCTTTTGTCACTAAACATTTGAAACTGAGATACAGATGTCATGTAAACTCACCTCCTAAATTCTCAAATGTGCATCATCTAAATCCAAGGCTATTCTCCGTCAAGACATTTAGCCGTACCCAAAGCTGTGTGAGAAAGCACAGTAAAGCATTCAGCATAGTCTGCTGCTTGCTTGGCACTCCACCACTAGCCGTCCCTGTTATTGTCAGTGGAGCTAGGCCAAAAGCCAATTATGATGATGACATGGTCAACGCCCCCCTGTGTCACTGTACACCCGTCCGCGCTCTCCCAGGGTCTGCCAGCTAGCAGCAGGGTGAAGGAATTTGCATTTTACTTTCTAGCTTCTCTTGTCTGGTTTGCGAGCAAAAACTGGGCAAGACATATTGAGTCCCTTACAAACCCGATCGTCTGTGAATAATGACCTTTGGCTGGCAGAGCTTGGGAACTAGAATGCTTATTTTGCAAACAATAACCTTGACCACTGTGCTGATGTTATTTCCTCCTGCTTCTCCAGTTTGCAGTGGCTTCTTCCTCTGGCAGGCTGTTTGGAACTCTCCAGGCAGAATCAGTGGGTTTCTCTCTGTGGCTTCTAAGTACCATTTTTAACCTTACTCGAATATTATCACAGAGCTCCATTTCTGTTGCTTACACTAGACCCCCAGCTTCTTGAAGATGCTTTGATATATCCTTGTATTTCCCTCACCAGGCACTGGCTTAGCATTGTAACGTCTGCTCTAAGCACTTGTTGAAACTGAGACCCAGTAGTAAAACCTATGCCTAGGGCGCCATTGACTACCCTTGACTCTCTTCCCACAGTATTATTATTTTCTCTCTCTCTCTCTCTCTCTCTCTCTCTCTCTCTCTCTCTCTCTCTCTCTCTCTCTCTCTCTCTCTCACACACACACACACACACACACTCTCTCTCTCTCTCTCTCTCTCTCTCTCTCTCTCTCACACACACACACACACACACACACATACATAAATTCCATACAAAGAACATACTGCTGACTGTCAGGGCAGTGGAGGGTGGAGGCATCTGTTCTCCTCAAGTATAAAATTCTCCATTGGGACCTCCATCTTTCTAGGAGGCCAAGAGCCACATGGTTGAGTTTTATTTTGCCAACACATTCTCATGGGATGCCAAGTCTGAGTATGTGAAATCTACAGATAAG
This sequence comes from Peromyscus nudipes, assembly GCA_902168325.1. Classification (NCBI taxonomy): domain Eukaryota; kingdom Metazoa; phylum Chordata; class Mammalia; order Rodentia; family Cricetidae; genus Peromyscus; species Peromyscus nudipes. Next base: position 24,099 of record CABHPH010134291.1, on the reverse strand, counting down.
TGACCAATCAAGAATGCCGAAGTGGATTTTTGTCTCTGTTCTTACGTTGCCGAAATAATTTTCTGAAGATAAGAAATCTGCTGGTCCACACTTGTTTATGCTGTCCCTGATAAATGAGCTGCTTGCTCTAAGAAAGAGGGCTTGTCTTGGATTCCTGTCATGATTTCAGCATGAGATATGGTGTGCACAGATATGACTAGCCCTGTCGGGTAGATGGGAGTTGATGGTGCAGCTCTGTGTGGAGGACTTCTTGTCATGAGGGGGGCTTGTGGGACACTGTCCATGCACAGGCACTGAGGGGCATAAGCAGGGAATGTGAAATATCATCTTCAAAGTCTTTATAATGTGCTTATAGAGTGATCTCTCTCTCTCTCTCTCTCTCTCTCTCACACACACACACACACACACACACATACACACATACACAATGTAGTAAAGTTAGAGTGGAAATCAGTGTCTTAATGAATGTAGATATGAACAAAATTTAATCTCCAGGATTTAATAAAGAAGTAAAAAGGGAGATATCATTGTGGATTGGTAAACAGTTATTAGGGAGATGATTTATCAGTTGGATTTTACTTCACATGGGCCAAGGGAAACAGTCATTTTCATAGCAGAGCTATTTTTTGTTTTGTTTTTTTTCTTCTTCTTTCTCTATATTTTCACAATGCTTCTGGTCACAAAAATAAACAATTTTCCAACACCAGTCAGCTGTCCCATAACTTATTCTTAAAAATTATTTTTAGATTTTTAAATTTTATGTGTATGATTGTTTTGCCTATATGTATGTATATGCACCACATGTGTGCCTTTGGAGGTCAGACAAAGGCCTCAGATCTACTGGAACTGAAGTTACAGATGGTTGTGAGCAGCCACCATGTGAGTGCTGGGGACCCAATTCACATCCTCTGCAAGGGCGATAAAGCCTCTTTATCACTGAGCCCCCTCTCCAGCCTGTTCTTACTCTTGACACCAGCTGGAGTCGGTGCAGAGCCCACAAGTTAAGGGCTCTGTGCCACAAGACCATACCCTAGTAAGTCTCACAGGTGAGCCATGGCAACTGGCTCACTCAGCTACAGACTGGAGGTGCCCATGATCCCCTTTCTTGGGTTTTGTCAAATGCTAAGCTGGCGTTCAGGACTCAGACAAGTGCCTTACTTACATATACTAGTCTATCAGAAGGGCTATTAAGGAAAAGCTATGATGAAGAGATGCTTTGGGTAAGGTATGAAGCGACAGATACGGAGCTGCAGTGCCCTCCCTGGGCGGGCCACACTAGCATCTTAGAACGGGTAGTGTAGAATCTCTCTTCCCTTGTCTTCTAGAGACTTCTTATGGCGGCGCCATCCCATGGGCCTGCTTGGGTGTTAGTGCTGCTTCCCCAAGGATGGGAGTCAGATTGGAAGTTTCAAACTTCTTGTTAGGCTTGGTTTTTCTGAGGATTGGTATTTATTGAGGGGCCAACCAAGTGTTAACCTTTTACAGCAAGAGACATTCTTGTCCTTCAGGAAATTCCATGAAGAGTTATGCCTCAGTGAACAGGATCCAAGACCATCCCCATCACTAGGGAAGTCACGAAAGTTTAAGGAGATATATGCCAGGACCCAGGGACAAAGATTTAAGAGAAGGTTTTATTATAGACCACAGCATCATAGCATTCTATCTAGGAACAGCAGCAGGAAGGAAGGTTTGGAGTCAGGAAAGGAATGGTTGGTAAACACAGAAGAGAGCTGGCTGGCAGTTGATAGCAGAGGGGATACTTCTTTTTGTTCATTCAATGCAGCATATTTTAAAAAACATTTTTAAAATTTATGTATATAGGTGTTTTCCCTACTGGTAGAGTTCCAAAAGAGGCCAGAAGAGGGCCTTAGATCTCCTGGGACTGGAGTAACAGATGGTCGTGAGCCACCATGTGAGTGCTGGGAATTGAACCCAGGTCCATTGGAAGAGCATTCAGTGCTCTTAACCACTGACCCATCTCTCCAGCCCCTCAATGAGGCATTTAAAGAACCCACTTACAAACGTGCTGTCACTTTGAATGGTAGCACACTGTGCTGTGAAGTCAGGCAGTGAGGGAGGTCATCAGGTCTGATCTCCGAATCTTAATTCAGCGCGGGTTATAGACCTCAGGTTGCCTTGAGGGAGCAGCATGTAGATGGAGAGTTTAAGGAAATCTAGCAGCTCTCCTTTATTACCAAAAGAGAGGAGATGGAAAAGAAACATGCTCTTGAGGGCATACGACCATGTTGGAATACCGTACACCCAACAGGAAGAAGGATGTGCATGGAAGTAACCACAGATAGACATGTTAGGTTAAAATGTGGGAGGCAAGGCATGGAATCAGAGGAGGTGCAGCGAGTTGGGAGAGTAAGATTAGCAGGGCCCTGTGAGCCACACAAGGATTTGAAAGTTTGACCTCTAGAACAGGAGAAATGAGAATATTGATGAAATCATCAAGATAGAATGCATTGACTAATAAGACTTAAAAATAAAATCAGTCTATCTGTTGTGAATGACAGACCACAGGGCTGGCCTCTTGACCCAGCTGGTCAGGGTCCTCTGTTTGTGGGGAAGGGTTATGATTTCAGTGGGGGCAGGTCAAGTTTGAGATAAAGACAGCCACCCAAGGGGCAGACCTGTGGGCTTTAGGAAGTGAGGACTCCGAGCTTAGGAGGGTGTCAGTGGACTTGACCTACTCAAGTCAGATCAGAGAGCTTTGGTTAGATGTCGTGGGTAAGCTGGGAGGCACAGCAGGGTCTTAGGGGAGGAGCACCCCTGGAACACTGGAGAAAGGTGCAGAACACATCTCAGTTTGAGGGAGTTTCTCTCTTGTTCCAGGGAAAGGAGAAAGATGTAAACAAAAGAGAGCTATCAGAGAGCGGAGAGGAAACCAGGAAAGCGTTGCCATGGAAACTAAGGTGGCTAAGGAGACTTTTAAGAAGCTAGAGCAGCCTCCTGTGTTCCCTAGAACCTGCATCAACGAGGCTGGGTAAGCCTTGCCCCAGTAGTAGAGGAGATGCTGGAGGCCTTTGCCAATGGTTGACATCAGGTGATCACTTCTCCCCCTGGCTGGGTTAGATTTGCCTCAGTGCTTTTCACCGTCTTAGTGGGCTACTATTAAAGATCTTATGTAATGTGAACGGTATATGCGATGTTTTCCTGAACCACTGAAAATGAAGTTAGAGATTCCTGCGACCTGAGGGCCTGTGACTGGGGTGACCCTACAGTTACAAACCAGGATGGCACTGAGAAGGGGTGGTAAGTAGATGAGATACAGAAACGGGTGGCATTTGGGACTGTCTTCTGACAGTTGGGATGTGTGACCCTCCTAGGTGTTGGCCATTAATTTCATACTAGTGTTTTCAGAATATCCTTGTTTTGTTCTTGGTCTATGACCCTCCTCTCGCTAAGTGTCCCCAGGAACCTGAGCAGCTGAGCAGCCTGGACCTCCCAAGTCCCTGTGCAGCCGATCACATGGAGACCCAGGGTGCTGCAGCTCACTGTATCCTTGGCCTCTTTGGGGCTTTTTCACCAACCCAGATTCTCACTCAAATCTTAGTGCACTCGGGTCTTTTGCCGTTGCTCATTCTGGCCTCAGCAGGCCGTTAAGAACTTGATAGGCCTTCTGTGTAGGTTTCTCTCTTGTTTCACTGTCCAAATCACAGTTGGCCCCACTGACTTGGCCTGTTTCCAGCCTCTGGGCACTAAGACTCATTAAGCCTTCAAGTTCAAGTGAGGACAGTTTGAGCTGCTTCTCCCCCTCCTCCTAAGATCTCTAGTGAAAAACTGCTTTTTGTTTGACGATTGGCCTCGCTTAGGTGGGGACTAAGGCAAAGACGAGTATTCCCAGCAGCCTTCTGTGAAGAACAAGGCTCACACATGGAAACCATGCCGGGCCAGTGTGCAGGGCTCTCATGATGAGCAGAATGGACCCCTGGTCCTCCGCAGATCAATAGCCCCTTGGCACAGCTGTTCCTGTCAGACTGTTCTCTCAGCATCACTTACAAAGTCTTCTTGGGGAGCTCTTGTGAGCACTCCAGCGTCTCGCATTGGGAACCTGCTCACCCTCATCCATCTTTGTGATGTTTTCCCCATTTAAAGCGATGGCATCCCCATCACAACTTCTTTTCTCTCCATTGAGACTTTGGAACGACACAGGTCTTGGAACCTGGAGCTGGTTCCAGTGCTTCTCACCAATGTGTTTGAAATTCATTTCAGGATAATTATCATTCAATAACTATTTCCCCAACCAGTATGTGGTGGTTTCTTCCACCTCATCAGCCTGTGCCTTGATAAATGTGCGACTTCTATGGACTTAAAACAGCTTAATTAATCTCTTGCTTCCTGAAGACATTTCGTATACGTGGATGAGAGTGATCAGCTGACTTAAAAACTGGCAGGGAACTGCAGGTTTCAATCTGGACTGCTGTGTGGCAGAAGGAAACTGCTTTGCCCCTTTGCCCACCTGGTAGGGTTCCATGCTGGATTAGGCTTTGCCCACATTTAAGAGGATTTAGTAGCTCCCTAATTGAAGTTCCATAATAATTCATTTTTTGATTGCCTCTCATGGGCTGTCAAGCTGGGTGGGCTGGCTTCCCACGATGAAGTGTGTAAAAGTCCTGTCTCCACCATTCTTTCCCAGTGTTTTCTTTGGTTACTCACAGGAGAGGGCTCTTTCTTAAATAGCCTACCAAGGGTCTGCCTTATGAATGGTTTCTTTTTAGAGTTAACTGCAAAAGTCGACTTCCTTCTTTTTATAGAGCAAACAAAGAGGGAAGGAGATGGAAAATCAAGGCTGGTGGGTGCGGTTCGCTCCCGTGCCCACTTTTCCTTCAGTGGCTGTAGATTGTTCTGGAAGTCCAATTTTATGGCAGAAGAAGCTTGCTTACCTCTTTGCAGGTGGGAAGTGAAAGATGAGTCAATTGGTCCAGGACATGATGGAGGCTCGGTTGACAGGTACCCAGTGTCCCTGACTGGGTGCTGGGTTGCCACTGCGTTCGTCAGTGCTGTCCCTGTATGCTGGCCCAAGAACATGAGCTGTTGTTGCTGGTATTGGCCCTGTTCCTCGATCCCACACCACGCTGCACTTCATTCCAGTTCCTGGTGTGCTCTCCTTCCTGGCCAGTTTCGTTGCTCTAATTCCTAAACGCACAACCGCTTTGGGCTCCTTTCCCTTCACTAACTATCTGATCGCTGTATCCTGCATTCTGTGCTTTGTATGCACTTGGCTCTGGCCACCTATGGTAAAAATGGAAACTCTCACTTCAGATGTTCTTTCCCATGTTTCTTACTTGAGAGGTGTTTTGGCTGTGCCTAGATTTAGTCATTGGCCTTACACATGACAGTACTCCTGATAATTATAATTTTCCCTTAGACTATATATTCTGTGAAGTAACTACCGTGCTTGTTTACTTGGTCCTCTCTTACTGTAACAAAGTATCTAAGAGAGTACTCTTTAAAAATAGTAAAGGTTTCTGCTCACAGTTTCAGGGGTTTCTATCCATGGTTGGTTGCCTGTTGCTCTTGAGCCTATGTTAAGGTTCGAAAGCCAATTGAAAAATGGACATCATGGCAAGAGTACAAGGTGGAAGGAGCCTGTTTGTCCCAGGGCAGGAGAGAAGTGGGCCAGGGAGGCAGTAGAGTGGCAGTAATGCCCGTGTCTCTTTCAGGGTTTACCCGCAATGACCACAAGTCTCTCTGTAACACTCCACTCTCTAGTCTCCACCAGTGTCAAATAATGTCAGTCTCAGCATTTAGCACACAGGCCTTTCGGGGCCATTTTCAATCCAAATTGCAGCAGGACTCACCCATCTTTGTTTACCCAATGTTCCTTCTACAGGGCAGGCATATAATAGGCATTCGAAGGAAGCATGTAGAGAGGGAAGATTATTTCAAAGGTAGTGTGTATTTATAACTAAGACAATATACTAATATAACTAAACCAGTAAATGTACAGTAAGTCTGATCCATCTTAATCCATAATAGATGCTAGAGCTAAATTTAAGACCTGAACTAACTCTCGGGAAACAGAACTTAGCTGGGTTAGGCCATAGTTTTTTTACACTTAGCATCAAAATTACAGTCATAAAAAAAGGGATAAACTGGACTCTACCAGAACGATTTTTTGTTGTTGTTATTTTGAGATATAGACTTGCCATGTAGCCTAGGCTGGCCTTGAACACACGATGTATTCAAAGCTAACTTTGAACACATGGTTCTCCTGCCTCACCTTCCTTACTGCTGGGATTGCCAATGTGTCACAGTTCCTGGTTCCAAATTAAGCATCCTGTTCTTCAAATGATACCATTTGAACCTACACAGTGGGAAAATATAAGAAAGGATAAGGGACCTGTGTAGCTAGAGTTTTCCTGCCTGGCCCACAGTCAGGACAAATCTCTGTCACCTGCCAGTCCCACAGCCGCTCAGACCCAACCAAGTAAACACACAGAGACTTATGTTGCTTACAAACTGTATGGCCGTGGCAGGCTTCTTGCTAACTGTTCTTATATCTTAAATTAATCCATTTCTATAAATCCATACCTTGCCACGTGGCTCGTGGCTTACCGGCATCTTCACATGCTGCTTGTCATGGCGGTGGCTGGCAGTGTCTCTCTCACTCAACCTTCCACTTCCCAGAATTCTCCTCTCTCTTTGTCCCGCCTATACTTCCTGCCTGGCTACTGGCCAATCAGTGTTTTATTTATACAGAATGATATCCACAGCAGACCTGTCCCTAGAATATGTAAAGAACTCTTTCTACTCAGTAACAAAAAGGATGAACAACCAAATTTGAAGATGGATGAAAGATCTAAATAGACATTTCTCCAAAATAGCTATAAACACGGGCAAGAAGTACATGAAAGGATGCTTACTATCCTCAGACCCTTAGTCTTCTGACCTAGCAGTTACACTTCCGAGGACACGCCCAAGCGACATGAAAAGGCAGATCCCAAAACTCACACACAAATGCTCTCAGCAACACAATTCATAATAGCCAAAAGGTGGGAATCCCCAAATGTCCATCACATGGTGAGTGTTCTATCTATATAGTGCGCTTCGGCTTGATTGCAAAGAGGGATGAAGTACCAGTGTTTGCCACGGTGAGGATGGACATTAGTCCCAAAGACCACAGCCTCTGAGGCCATTTGGATGAAATGTCCAGAACAGGTAAATCTATAGAGGTAGAGAGTAGATTAGCCGTTTCGTAAGGCAAGGGGTTATGGGTATGTAAGAGAGGAAAGAACAGAAATGGGCTTGGAGTTTCTTTTAGGGGGAAGGAAGATTAAAATATTAAAATTAAGTTTTAGGGATGGCTGTATAATCTTAACAGCTGTTGGATTTTTAGACTTCCAGGGTTCCAACTGTAGGTGAATATTGCTTCATTAATAACACACACATAAGTTAAATTTATTTTATTTTAAGAAGTCTAAAGTATCATCTAGATGGACTTCTGATGCCAATCTGTTCCTTTCTGGGTGTTACTAATATGACATTCTAATGTACCATTCATATTTTAGAACTTCATTGATGACGTTGTGCCCCAGATTGATTATGTATATACACACATTTTATATATGAAATTTTATATATACATTATATTTTATATAATATATAAGAGGTTCCTGTTTAGATAAGTATGGCCTCTCAGACTTGTGTGGTCTTGCCTAGCTAGCACAGGTGATGAGGACTCCCCACCGGAGCTCCTGACCTCAGGAACAGACTCTGCACATTTGTTACAGAGCTCATACAGTAGAGTGACAGATGCTGTGCAAGCAGAGTTGGCCCTGGCGTCTGCCTGCTCACCTTACCCCATTTGTGTATTCATGACTTATCACGAAGGGACTCTGCTTCCTCCTTTGGGGACAGACAACTTCCAGCTGTCCTTTGGAGTAATCAGGAGAACGCCACTCCGACGACCCCTCTCCCGTAGATCAACAGCCACTTCATGAGGTGGGAGCTGCTGAGAAGGACCTGTGAGCCTCTCAGATGACCCTGCTGCTACCATGTGGTTACCTGGACCCAATTTTCATCTTGGTCCCCAGAGGATGATTCAACGACGATCAACAACCAAAGTTGCAAAGTTAGGAATGGATCTGTAGTCTATTGCAGTTTCCAAAATGATGTTTGAGGCTTTCCTAAGACTTGACAATTACTTATTTCATATGAATTCACCGAGCAAACAAGCACTAAGGCCCTGGCATACCCAAGGGACTGGGTTCTACAGCAGGGCTGTCATAGATGGTGTGGGGTCACAAAACAACAATAACAACAACAACAGAACACTTAATTCTTTGGGGAGGAAACCCACGTTATAATTGACTAACAAAGAAGAGAACTTGAGAAATTTATTTATACTCCAGCTAAGATTGGAGAGGATGGACTCTTCCTAATTAATTAGATTTTCTGTGATTTGCGATAAGTAGGGAAGCCAAGGAATTTTGGAATCAGGTAATGGAGGACAACAGTCTCTACCTAGGGAGTGCTTCAGTGAAGAGGCAGCATTTAAGCCTTATTGTAAAGGATGAGTAGAAGGTTATTAGGCTGTAAAGGACTTGGTGGGTGGGGCTGTGATAAAGACAGAAAACTGCAGGTTGAGGAAAGTATTTGGTCACAGGAAGGGTAGGCCAGTGTCTAGCACATGTACAAGGTGGGGCACACTGGCGATGTGAGATCGGTATCAGAGCAGACTGTGAAAGGGCTTGAGCAGCTGTTAAAGGGATTTCCGCAGCATTGGCGAGCAGCTGGCAGCCAGGGTTGTTTCTATACGGAAGACTGATGATTTGGGACTTGAATTTGAGGACATGGACTCTGTGGTGGAGACTTTGATTACTTTTTTCCTGTGCTCTAACACGAATATGTGTAACTGTAATGCTGTGCTCCCCTCTCACAGCTAAAGGCACCATACACAGGCTCTCTACACCTGTCTCGTTCTGTTCACCCGCAGTTAAAATTCCTGCTACGTACTTCCCATTTCTCAAGTTCTCTTCTTTGTTAGTCAGTTATAACGTGGGTTTCCTCCCCAAAGAATTAAGTGTTCAGTTGTTGTTGTTATTGTTGTTTTGTGACCCCCACACCATCTGAGTCTATGACAGCCCTGCTGTAGAACCCAGTCCCGTGGGTATGCCAGGGCTTAGTGGGGGTGTGTATGGAAATAATACACAGAACGAATAGATAGCACACAATTCTACCTGATCACATTAAAGCAGCATCTCTCCTTTTGAGATAGGAAGACCCTGTGTAGCCCTTGGCTCCCCACCTCCGTCCTCCTCAGAACATCAAGTGAAGTGAGTCTCTGAAGCCTTGAAGAGTTCAATCTCAGCTAGCCTTTGACAGAAAGCAGGACCATTGCCTAGGATGGAGTCCCAGCCTAGCTGTATTTATCCTTAGGGCCCTTACTACCTTCCCGTGTGGGCACCATCCCTTCCTTCCTCCGTTCCCCAGCTTTTCTGTCGCCTTTCGCCCTGTCCAGAGACGACGCCCATGTAGAGAACTCATATGAGCTCATTTGCTCCCTCTGCTCTTTATCTCCGTCAGCCTAGTGCAGGATGCATAGGAGGAGAATGGAGCCAGAGGTGGACACATCAGACTTGCACTGACCGGTGTGAGGCGGGGTGGAAACTGGCTTGGGGGGAAATGATAACCACTGTGTACAGCAGGAGGAGCATGAGGTGTGTAATATATACACATATCTGGCCTGTGCCAAGTTTGCTGTTCATTTCACACTCCTCTTGCGTTCTGACTAGTTGGCGTTTTTTAATCCTCTTTTTCAGAGGGAGAAATGTAGGCTCCCGGATGTTGACTACTTCAGTAACTTGAATTGTGAATTGGGGTTGGAATTGGAGTGCAGGCCTTTGTTTCTGGTGATTCCTGTTATGCTTAGGATCTTATGGGCTTTTGGTTCTGAGGACTTCTTATTGAAGGAGACTGCTGGGGGCCTAGAGATGGCCGCTTAACCGCCGTGGGCTGGACACGGAAGCCTTTTGAGTTGGATCACAGAGTTTTCACTCTCTAAGGTTCTTCTCCACCCTCCTGTCAGTGAGCATAGCAAGAACTGAGGTTTTTAGCTTTGTGAAGGAAACACTAATTGCAGTCATTAATACATAATTACTACATGGCACAATGGTGATTACATGTATCGTTGTCTGTGTCAATGTAACTTTACACCACTCTGTTTAGCTACACTAAATTCTGTTCCCGGGTTGCCATTTTCACAGTTCATTAACCATGTGTGCCATCTCAAACTGCAAGCTTATAAAAGCAGAAGAGACCCTGAGTAGAAGGCTTGGTGGGAGAGGCAGTTTGGGGATGTGGGTTTCACTACTAGGTGAAGGCATTTGAAGGGTGTCTATTACTTCACTTCTCTGTTGCTGTGATTAAAACACTGGCCGGAAGTAACTAGGAAGAAAGGGTTGAGTTGGCTTACAGGTCGCAGTCCATCATTGAGAGAAGCCAAGGCAGGAACTCAAGTGAACACCCAGAGGTAGGAACCAGAGCGGAGGCCACCGTGAAGGAACAGTGCTTACTGGCTTACTCCCCTGGCTTGCTAAGATTGCATTTTATACAACTCACCTGCCCAGGGGGATGGACCTGCCCGCAGTGAGCCATGCCTTCCACAGCAGTTATTAATCATCAATCAAGAAGGCGTCCCACAGACATGCCCACAGGCCAATCTGATGGAGGCTGTCCCTCAATTGAGATTTCTTCTTTTCAGATGACTCAAGTTTTTGTTGGGTTGACAAAAATGCAGCTCAGAGGGTAGGTATCCTGTGACAGTAGAAAACCTGGCAGTCATTTGGAAGAGAGACTGATCTGGTCTAAGGCTTGGGTTCTAGAGGTGTGGATATCCTGAGCTTATTAGTGTGAGGGCTGGAGATTATTTGTTGGGGTGCAAAAAACTGAAGTATGTGGAGTGCCGTAAATGAGACATCTGTATCACCACCTCTTAGCCCAAGGCCTTCATGGAGGAGGTGGGGGGAAAGATGGTAAGAGCCAGAGGTCAGGGGGACCGGCGTGAAAGAGTTTGTTCTATACATGTCAGGACTGCTGTACTCATGAACTCAACAGCAATTATAGTTGCCTACACAAGACCAAGCCAGCCAGCGTTCTAGTATGGAGTGGGGAGGGGCTCGTGACACTCCACCCTGTCTGAGGATCTGCTGACAGCTGATGGCTTCAGCTGTCAGTTTACCTGAAGGGTGTGGCCCCTAGCAGGTTAGCCATGCTCCAGTGGATGGTCCCACACCTATGAGTGTATGGGCAGCACAAATCGGACGTGGTGGGTTATTTGAAAGAAATTAAAGGAAAACATAGAGGTGGGAGGGGACAGGAAGTTGGGGGTAGATCCGAGAAGAGTTAGGGTGTGAAGTGAGGTTGTGTTAATATGGTCTTGATTGTTGTAGAATATTATTTTAAGGTGTGTTACTTTTGTTTATGTTGCATTTGTTTAACTCTGTGAAGCTGTGTTACTGTGCCTGTCCAAAACACCTGATGGTCTAATAAAGAGCTGAACGGCCAATAACGAGGCAGGAGGAAGGATAGGCGGGGCTGGCAGGCAGAGAGAATATATAGAAGGAGAAATATGAGAGGAGAGAAAGAAGTAGCCAGAGAAGGAGGGGGACTCTAGGGGCCAGCCACCCAGCTACACAGCCAGCCACAGAGTAAGAGTGAAAATAAGGTTACAGAAGAAAGTGGGGGGAAAGCCCAGGGGCAAAAGGTAGATGGGATAATTTAAGGAAAGCTGGTAAGAAACGAGCTGAGCTTAAGGCCGGGCATTCATAATTAAGAATAAGCCTCTGTGTGTGATTTATTTGGGAGCTGGGTGGTGGGCCCCCAAAAGAGCCAAAGACCAAAAAATCTGCAACAACACATGATATTTATATGAAATTCTCAAAGAATTAATAAAATATTTTTAATTGGAGGATGGTAGGAAAGGATCCTGCCTGGATTTAAGAAGTGCAATTTGTGATCCTGACTCTGTCAGTGGGGGCTCTGACCTCAGCCGTGTGCCTTGACCTTGACGAGTGACTTTCCTTCTCTGTATCACTTTATTTGGTCCCTTCTAGTCCTCAGATGCCAGAATTTCGAGACAGCAGGAATGGCTGTGCAAGAGATGCGTGGCCAGAGAGCTTGAAAATGAACCAGAGGACTCTAGGAGCTGCAGAGAAATGCTTTCCGCTTCTTCCAGTGATTGTAGATCATATGATAGAAAGATCCAGGGGGAGTATGTGACCAGGTGCTTGGTTTTAGTTTGAGGACAATATTTCCCTGGGTATAATTTGCCCCATGGGTTTCCTTTTCATTGAATGAGGTCCTCCTAGTGAGAGCTAATGCAGGGTTGACATCTAACTAATAAACACTACATCACAGTGGTTTAAGATGACAGAAATGTGATCCCATTTGTGCAGCTTGAGTTTGGCATTGGTGAAGGCTAGAGGTGAAGCCAACCAAAGCTAGTGGGTGGTGAGGAAAGAGAATGAAGAATTGCCTGTAAGGGTTTTAGGACTAGGCTGGGGTGGGCCATATTACTTTTGCCCAAATTCCATTGGCCAAAAGTCTGTTACGTTCCTACAGTGAATGGGAAAGGAGGCTGGAGAATGTGGCTAAGTCTGTCTGGGAGAGAAGGAAGGCCCCTGTGTGGAGGGTTGGTGGACAGACTCTAACACTGGAGTTCTGTCAGAATAATAGTGTTGGTCAGCTCAACTTCATGGGCCCAGGATCAACTTCCTGGCTTCAGGCCAAAAGAGACCTTCTTTAGAAAGCTCCTGTGTTGTCCTCCATTGGCTCAAGGCAGGTGGCTTAAACGTGGCCTACCTGTCACCCACTCTGGACAAAACACAGCACCCTCGAAACATTTGGTTGATGTTAACGATGACAGTTTGTATTCCAACAGTATTTTGTTCACATGAAACTTCTCCTTGGCTCAGGTTTTGCTTTTCCCTTTCTTTTAGTAATTTCTCCCCCACCCCCCACCAAATCTTGTTAATGTTCCTGGTTCTGCCAAGACAACTCTAAAAAGAAAACTTTAAATGACATCTGTAACGGGTTTGTGGTCAAGGTTGCATTGATCACGTGCTTAGGTTTGAAACCAGATGCCATGTTAGATTAAATGAAAACGCCTGTCCCTTCATTCAGGGCTCACAGTCAAATCCAGAAAACCATCAAGGAAACCATGTAGAAAAACACTCTTGAGCCAAATGAAAAAGGACACAAAAATGGGCCATTTTGTCATCACTGTTCCCAATTGCAGCTGTACAAACCAAGCTAAAGAGACGATGATGTAATGTATTGTTGTAAAGGACAAAGTCATTTCCCGTGAGATGAAGCCCAAACTTCCCATCCCGGTGTTTGAGGTCTATAACTGCCCTCTCCCAAACTCTAGGATAATTACAAAGCTCGGATCTCTGAAGCCAATCATTTGTAGAGTAAGTTCAATACTCCCTAAAATTCTCAGTCCTTTACATCTTACTTTTTAACCTTCTTTTTATTACAGTCTGATTGCAGTCTGTCTGGTGGACTAGTTGACCATGTCTGGACAGAATCTTTGTAGCATCACATGGTTTTGTGCCCCTTTCCAGAGTTCTTGTATAACCTCTGAGAAGAAACAGAAGTTCTTTCTCCAAGGCCAAAGATTAGAGATGGGCTTTGGTTTGTTTGTTTTTTTGTTGTAGGTCTAAAAAAGCATCTTCACTTTGTATTTATAAATACAAAGCAATGCTTATGCAATGGCCGAGAGGCCACCACATACTGCATATGGGGAGGCAGAATGTTGTTAAATGCAGTCTGTGGCTGAGTCGGAACGTTGGTATCATTCTGGGCTCAATTTTTTTTAAGGAGTCCAATAGTGAGTTACTCTTTAAGAACTGTATTTACTGGATTACATGCTACGCATGTTTTTGACACGTGATGGCTGTGCATGGGTGGTGTGACAGTGAACCATACATGTGCAGAGTCCTTGACTTCCCATGGCTCTTAAATCCAGTAGTCAGCATGCACTTCACGGTAGAGACCTGGGTCTTCCCTGGTTTTCTTTGTGTCTCACACCTGGCTTCAGAGCCAACATCATGCAGGATCAACAGATAGATAACTTGTTGAGTATATGAAGAAACAGTGGAATGGCCTTTTTGACAGAAGGGTCACAATGTATGTCTTATTTTGGGTTTCTATTGCTGTGATGAAATACCATTACCAAAAGAAATTTGGGGAGGAAAAGGTTTATTTCACTGACTCTTACATATCACTGTTTATGATCAAAGGCAGTCAGGGCATGATCCCAAACAGGGCAGGAACCTGGAGGTAGGAGCTGGTGCAGAGGCCATGGAGAGGTGTTACTTACTGACTTGCTCCTCCTGCCTTGTTCAGCCTGCTTTTTCATAGCATGTAGGACCACCAGCCCAGGGGTGGCATCACCTACAATGGGTTGGGTTCTCTCGTATCAGTCACAAGTTAAGAAAATGCCCTACAAGCTTGCTTAGAGCCTGATCACATGGTGGCATTTTTCTCAACAGAGGCTCCTTCCTCTCAGATTGCTCTGGCTGAGTCAAGTTGACATGAAACTAACCAGCACAGTGTGTTGGATTTAGAATGTGAGCTTAGGGTGTATGGTTTAAGTTGTATCAGAAGAGGCACATTTCTTTTTACTTACCTCCAGTGATGTTAATTTTTTTTTCCATAATTGAGGATTGTCCAAGATAGTAGTTTTTTTTTACTTAGTGTTTTTCACCAGACATACACTGCAAGGCAGGTGGTATATATCGGTTGATATAACTCATTTTTTCCTAAGATCTTTATCCAGTTATCTTTGGCCAATGAAGAAAGTAAAAGTCATTTTAGGCTTGGGCAGCTGGCTAATGGGAAATTGAAGTGAAACCCCTTGGACTCACCTGCTACAGAGGGACATGCTCAGTTACTGAATAAAGAAGCAGTCAAGTTGCATTTATCACAGCCTCACAGTGAGCTTTAGCTGGAAGCTCAGCACCATCCTAGATAGAGGTGAGGGCTTTTTCACCCCCATTTTATGAAGGGGGAAACTGTAACCCTTCCCAGGAACTTAGAGTTGATGAGTATGGAATTTGCCTGTTAGAACTTAAGCCTGATGGCTCCCAAGGTCATTGGCTCTCTGGGCTCTTCACTCTTGAGTGCCATAAATTATCTGTATGATTGGGGGTTTTGTTATTTTTTTCTGATTCCTGTAATACACATCACTTTATATATAGGATTGTAAAGTTATCTTTACACTTATTCATGAATGGTGTTTTACACATTTGAAGTAGGTCACTTCAGCCTCGATTTGAAAGTGCTTCCTATTGAATTTGGAAAAAAACAATCATGACACCTCACCTGAACATCTTACACTCTGGTCCTTGAGTGGTGGACCACTTCCTCCTACCCATCATGCTCTGCTGTATTGAGCTGCTGAGCATCCTTGACATATACCAGCCCTACTCTTCCATCCAGGCCTCTCTGTTAGCTGCTCAGTCTGTTTGGAACTGCTGTCCGCATCTCGCTTGGTGGCTTTGTAGCATTCAGTTTTTTGTTCTTAAATGTTACCTTCCAAGAGCTTAGCCTTCTGACCATCAATTGAAGTATCCATCACATGACTAGTCACTAGGCTGGTCTTCAAGTGTTTACGATTATCTGAAGATTCCTTTTTGTTTGTTTACTTATTTTCTCCTCCCCTCACTCACCTGTACCAAAGAACAAAGCCTTTACTTGTCCACTTGTTGTTCGCCTAGAATACCATGCACCGTTAACACTTGACAAAGAATCGTTGGTTAAGTAAGTCTCTGGCAATAGTTCCTTCTAGTTGGTTCTTTTGTCTTCATCATTTTTTGTGTTAATGGTTTTATAATATGAATATATTTAGCCTGAAGATATAGGATGACACATTGCTTTCATTTTTTTTAATTGTGTAAAATTATACCAATTTCCAAGAAAGAAAGAAAGAAAAAGTTTTGAAACAAGGTTTAAGTTTATAGACCAGGCTAGCGTGGGACTCACCCTCATCCTCCCTTAGTCTTCCAGGCACTGGGATTGCAGGTGGCACCTCCATGCCCAGCCCAGAATCATCTTTCGATGAGTACAAAGGTGATTTGTTACCAGACAGAGAGAGTAAACTACCTCCAAGGCAGTCTAGCTAGAGGCTTTGGAAAGGATACCCCACAGCGGGGACAGTAGGGAATACCCACAGCGGGGAGAAAAGACATTCTGCCATGTCTGGGATTCCTGCTCATGGTGTCGTAGACCATCCATAGGCAGAGCAAGAATGTGATGTGTCTTCAGTGTACCATCACCTTAATAGACAGTTGCTTCTAGTTCTGTTCACTCTTACAGATACACACACACACACACACACACACACACACACACACACACACACACTTAATCCTAATGCTGGGATTAAAGCCATGTGGCTGGCCTTTACCCCATGATATTTTGACATTGTTCTTTGTTGTGCTTTGAAGCAGGTCTCCTTCCCTCCTTCCCTCCCTCCCTCCCTTCCCTCACCTCCCCTTCCCTAATTCTTTTTGGAAAGCATTCTTTTTTAATTAATTTATTTTTATTTTATGTGCACTGGCGTTTTGCCTGCATGTATGTCTGTGTGAAGGTGTCGGATCCTCTGGACCTGGCATTACAGATAGTCATGAGCTGCCCTGTGGATGCTGAGAATTGAGCTCAGGTCTTCTGTAAGAGCAGTTAGTGCTCTTAACCACTGAGCCATCTCTCCAGCTCGAAGCTGATCTTTCTAAAGGAGCAAACTGTAGCATAAATAACCATCCCAAAAGGTGAAGATTGTCCTGGCCAAATTACCAGCTTTGTCTCTTGGGATGTCTTCACATGTGATTGGGACTTAGGTTTTTCCTTTAGAGGCATGGTGGAATAAACATGTAACCTCTGTCTTGGGACAAGGCTTTTGAGTAATAATGCACCTCAAAAGGGACATAAATATAAAATATCACCATGCTCATCGTTTAACAGCATGTTGTTCATAAACTTATGTGGTGTGGGGGCACTTGCGGCTTTAAGTAAAATTAGAGATGAATATTCTTCCTCATAGCTGCTGTCGCGTGCCTCATTGTTTTCCTAATACACAGAAACTTTGCCTCGGTTTAAGGCAAAATACAAGATCAAATCCAGGTGCTGGGCATCTCTACAATGTGAATTTGATGTTATCTTTTATTGTTGTGTACTGTAAATTCTGTGTAGAACCAAGAGACTGTTTACATGGAAAAACACAGCTGCACAGCCTTGAAAATATCCCACATGCACGAGAGAGCAATGTGGCCTGCTATTTTTATTATTTTATTTTGTTTGGATTTTAGTGAAACGTTTTGAGAGAGGTTGTAGTGTTCCGTCATTCTTTTCATTAAAGTGAGGCATAATATATAGTTTGCTTTATTTCTTTACCTTTTGGACGTCTTCATGGGCTAGTGAAATGCCTGTCGTCAGAATACTCCATGAAGGATTAAAGTAATGATGAGTTTATAAAAGATGAGTGAATTAGAGCCATCATTACTACAAATACCAATGAGTCCCTTGGAAGCAGAAGACAAAGGATGCCTCTTGAGAAGATTTTTTAGCCAATGTGTTACGAAGGAGAGGTGTTTTTTCTGCTTTCATTACTTAGCAATATGGCTTAAAACCTAGTAGCAATGCTGTTTCATTTGACTTTTTTAACATCCAAAATGATTTAAACAAATGGTATGTCTAAAATGCTCTCCGTCAGTTGGTTTACAATGGCTGAAAAGCGTACACAGAAACCTGGGCAAGTGTTTACAGTGTATGGGCTGGGCTCTGCGATAGTTTCTCCCATTTCCTCTCTTTAAAGCCACTCTTGAACCTGTATTACAGCTGATAAAACAGGTTAACAAATGTGTCAGTAACACCACTAGAAAAGGACCCAGCTGGGTGTTGTATTCAGGCAGTCCTCAGAATGAATGCCCCCCCCCCCATCAGCTCTCCAGTATCCTCTGTGCTTATTAAGAAGGACATAGCCTCCATATGCATTGATAAGACATGCTCTCCAAAGTAGATTGTTCAACCTCCAGGGCACACAGTTATTCCTCTGTATTCGTAGGCTCTTCATCATGGATTCAGCCAACCACAATAAAAGATATTTTGGGGAAAAAGTCATATCCCCATTGAACGTGTATGGACTCTCTTCTCTTGTCATTATTTCCTGAATAATACAGCATAAGAACTATTGCCTGGTATATGCATTGTGTTAGTATAAGTAGAGATCATTTAAAGTATGTGAAAAATGCAGAAATGACATTTTATATATAGAACTAGAGAATCTAGAGATTTGGGTACTCAAAGGGGACCTGGAAATAATCCCCTGTGGATACTGAAGGATGACTACTTTGCTAAGACAAGGGGCAGGACAGTGTATGATATGATATGATATGGTTTGGTGTAGGCTATGTATACCTGCCTTTTTAAAAAAATATGTGTACTTAAATTTTTTTCCATTGAAAAATTTTCATATTGCCTTTGGGGAATAGACTGAGGCCCCCATGGGAGCATAGCAACAGCAAGTGTTCTACATTTTGCCATATATCCTTTTGACCATCTTTGAATTGTCAATACTGTACACAGATATTTTACAATTCAATTTTAAATGACACTATGAAGAGCTACTAAAAAAAAAGTAATGCATGTTAAGAATTCTATCCATTTGATTTTATAGAGAGTAAGAGACATGGGATCACCCCACCTAAATGGGATGTCTTCATCAAACCCCTTCCTTCAAAAGGCTTAGGGGTCTGTGAAGAAGAGGAGGAGGAAAGACAGTAAGAGCTAGGGTGATGGATGACCCCAGGGAAACAGTGTCTTCCAGACACAGCAGGACCAATGTACAGATGAACTCAGAGACACCATGGCAGCATGCACAAGACCTGTGTTGGTCCAAGTCAGAAAGGATCCCAGGACTAACAAGAGGAAGTGGCCATGGAGGCCCCCCACTAAGAAGCTAATTGCAATTGATACCTGCTGGCTAAGAGAAAATCAGTTTTAACCACTTATATCAACCACAGTCGAGGGAAGTTGCCACACCCAAGAGCAGTTGGCGCGTGCACACACACACACACACACACCCTCCCTTTTGTGGACTTTTTGTTTTATTTTATTGATCTTTTGCTTACTTGTTTTGATTTTTGTTTGTGTTTCTGTAGGGGTTTTTGCTTTTTTGAGAGAGAGAGAGAGAGAGAGAGAGAGAGAGAATGAGAACAGGAACATAATGTTAGGTGGGTTGGGAACTGGAAAGGTTCTGGGAGGAGTTGGGGGAGCAGAAAAACAAGATCAAAATATATTGTATGAAAGATTAATTAAAACAATAAATTAATTTTTAAAATTCTGTCTCCCCCCCCCTTTTTTTTTTTTGCTTTGGAAACCTTATATCTGTGTATTTTAAACCCAAAGATATGGGATTCTAATACTATCTAAGAGAACATACTGACCTAGGTCATGTGGGTATTGGGCCCAGTGAGGCTTCTGAGCATCTCTGGGGAAGTAACTCAGCAATACTAGACCTCACTTTTCTGTGCAATAAAATGGGAAGTCACCTCCAACTCAAAATGCCAACAACCTCAGAATACGTTTTATAGAAATACTTTTTCAAAAAGATTAAAGGCATGGCTAACCTAACTTGGTTCATGGAAAAGAGTAGCCACCTTGGCCTCAGTGAACTAAGTATCCCATGCCCGCTCTGACCATTCCATGCTGGAGCAGTGAGTGGGATTTGTAATGAAGTATCCGGAGAGCTTGTGTTAAGCTTCGGGAAAAACCAGAGTGTCCTGTCCCGCTGCTACTGGCTGTCTCCATCTATGCGGAGGGTTTGAAAGAGTCTCTGTTAGTGTGACCTGTAGAATCTCTCAAGTGTGGGGCCTGGAGTGTTTACTGTGATCTTGGATTGCAGGAAGAAGAGTGGAAGTCAGCAAACCTTTTCTGTAAAGGGCCACAGAGGGAAAATCACACACTTTGTAGGCCATATGTTCTCCTCTGCCACTGAACACCGTGGCTATAGACAAGAGGAGCTGTACACTATTCATAACAAATGGCCTTGGTTGCAGCTGTGTGCCAGTAAAACTTCATTTACAAAGCAGGTGTTGGACACCCCTGGCCCATGGGTTTGTAGCTTGTTGATCCTCGAGTTATAATCAGCTTCTAATTTCTCTTTACGTAGTATTCTGAGGTAAATCATCTAGCTGCCTAATTCTTAAATAAGCACTTACATTCTACGGTCCCTTACTACCCATGAGTCCTTAATGAGCATCTGACTTTGTAAATACTGCACTCTACCTTTTCCCTGATGCTAACCAGGTTTTCCTTTTACAGCTTGCTTGCCATTCTTTCTGCTCTTCACACTCGGTTTGTATTTCCTACAGACCGCAGCTCCGTTGCTCTTGTGTTCTCTTGCTGGTAATTCCATTTTTACATGCACTTAAGCTTGCCCTGAAAAATCTTTTGCTCGAGTAAAATTTTTGGTACCTAGGGAATCGTGGTCCACCTTGTTTCAGATCTTCAGGATGTGAGTGGTTAACCCCTTAGAAAATACACTCTTCCATGTTTAAGTGAAGCTCAACCACATCTAACAAGCCACTCCCCCTCAAAGCACAAATAGGGGCTGGAGACGGAATGTGTTTTGGCAAATCATTTGCAAAGATCTGTGTCGGTCTCTGAACCTAGTCCATCCCTGGAGAGGTCCTTGCCTTAGCCAGGAGAATTGGCAACATGCCTTACCTGCCCTGGATTGCAGTACATGGCTCTGATTCTAGACAGTTCTCTCCTAGCCTCAGCCCACCTCATGTCTTTGTTCCCATGAAACACTTCTCAGTCTCTGTCCTTTCTCCTCTCCTAACTTTCCAGACTCTGTGACTCCACCTGCTGTCCACAAACTTGATGTTGGCAGAGCTCTTGACTTACAGAGGGAGGCTGGGAGATGATCAGGATTTATGGCATGCTTGAAATCCACAGTTTTTCCTAGTCAGCAGTTTAGCCATAGCCCTGGCTCCAGGTGATTTGTGTGATCCATCTTGCTTTATGTCTCACCTGACATTCTGCCTTTCTCACGACAGGTTGCTGAATGCTATAAAGCCAGGACTTGTTAAAAAGGTCAATAGATTGCCTACCCCCATTGCAGGATTGGTGAGTATCCACAATGGAGATTTATTTTCCAATATTCCTTTGCTCTAACCTGAGGGTCACACCAGTGCCATTGATCACAGTTCTTTCCTGCAATATGTATTCTACTTGAATGAGAATGCATCGACTCCACTCCACTCCGAGATCCCTTGAACGTGAAAAATTCCAGCCATGTCCAAATGGCATCTTAATCATTGTTTGTATTTTTCCCAAGAGTGATAAAGTCCTCTAGTCTTAAAGAGGTAAATTTGTTTTGGGGCAAGAGGTTGATAATTCGGTTGACCCAGGAAGGGAATGTGATTTGAATTACATGTCCCCTCTGGAGTGCCTCATTACTTTCCACTTCATGGAGGAGGGGGGAACAGAGAACTTGCAAGAGGAAATATCACTTTCATACTAAGTTGCCTCTTTCAGTGTTAAAACTCTATGTTGGTTTAAATGTTTCAGCACTGGCTAGTTGCAAACCAACTCTTCCCAAGACGACTCATGCCAAGGTTATCCAATGTTTGTTACCTGGTGAACCATGCAAGAATGGCCCCAGCGCTTCTATGCCCACTCATGAGATCTGTAGAATTCCCATGTTCACATCAGATCAGGCAGGATATAGCTTTCAGGTACTGATGTGTTTTATAACTCTTAGCCATTAACAGTAGCCATTTAACTGACACTACCTTTGTGTAAATAAAAGGAAAAATGGAGAATGAGTCTTAAAAGCATGAGTCTTAAAAGTTCTTATTAATAAAACAAACTCGGGCCAGGAATTGGGGTGAACACTGGAAGGTCAGAGAGACAGAATAAGCCACAGCTATCTCACCTCGCTGGGTCCTCAGCTGGTCTTGTTTCCTCAGACTGGATGCCCCGAGCCCTCATCCAGAATGGGTCTCAGCTGAACTGCTGCTAGAAGCCTGAAAGCTTAACCAGCCACATGCTTCTCCAGGCCGCTTCTCCAGGCCAAATGCCTGCTCAGGCCAAATGCCTCTAGTTTCTGGTCCTCACGCCTTATATATCTTTCTGCTTTCCACCACTCCCTGGGATTAAAGGCTGACTTTCTGGGATTAAAGGCGTAGGTCACCATGCTTGGGTGTATCCTTGAACACATGAATTTCTGCCTCTGGAATGCTAGGATCAAAGGCGTATGCTACCACTGCCTAACCTCTATGTTTAATATTGTGGCTGTCCTGTTCTCTGACCCCAGATAAGTTTATTAGCATACACAATATTTTGGGGAACACAATACTACCACACAGGAAGATGACCAAATCTTAATTCTTGAAGGAGCCTACAAAACACACACACACACACACACACACACACACACACACACACACCACAGATGTGTGGCCTGGTCAGATTCGCTGACTGTTTCCTTGATTATTACCTTCTCTGCCTGTGTTTTTGCAGGAAAACAATGAGAAAAATGTCAAGAATTTAGGCTGGCTCCTGCATAGGCCCTGCTGATTGTTTTAACGTTTCTTAGTTATATCATGGTGACTGGTTAAAATTAGATGTGACAAGAAGCTATTGTGCTCGAAGACTGTGGGGGTCCTGGTGGGAAGGCATGATATCAGTGAGTTAAACAAACTGGATTCATTCGTTAAGAATTGCTGTTTCTGTGGGTACACTTTCATTCCTAGATTGGTTGGTAGAGAGTTGGAGATTAGTCATTAAAATTCCATCGAGTTTGTTTGTCAGAATCATGTAGCCAAGTGAGCTAATAAATAGGGAGAGGGTAGATAGATAAACTTAGGAAGAGTGGTTTTAAATAATTCTACCAATCATATAATATATGAGTATTATTGATAGATCACATATGTTAGTATGTATCTACATCCATTATTTTAGAACTTTTTTTTATTAAAGCCATCTCTTCCAGATGTTGAAGCTATGGTCTTTATGACTGATGTGTATCTCCTTGGCTTTGAGCCTGGGGCAGCCTCTGACCTTGCTGACCCTAGAGCTCTGGGAATTAGTGTCCCAGCAATAAGATGAAGTACAAAGCGAAGGAGGCCCCAGGACACGCTCATGAGCTGCATACAGCTCTGTACACAGTAGCTAAAGGAAAGCGGGGGTGGGGTGGGGGTGGAAACTTTAATTTCAGATGTGACTCGTGAGTAATTTTAGTAATAGTACAATGTTTGAGTACATACATGTATTTTGATATTCTTTCTTGGGGAGTAATCATGTGTCCAGAGTACGCTGTGTGGTGCATGCTTAGGAATATCTGTGTGTACACGTCCATGTGCACAGGTAAGGAGGCCAGAGTAGGACTTTGGGCATCTTGTTTTATTCCCCTTCAGGTTACTACTTTGAAACAGTGTGCCTCACTGAACCTGGAGCTTGCTGGGGTTTGCAAGCTTGTACAGAAATGCTTGGCTTTTTACGTGAGTGCTGGAGATTCGAACTAGGGTGCCCAGGCTTGCAGAACCAGCACGCTGACCCTTTGGCCCAGCTCCCCAGGCCTATTTTGCTATTATTTACCATAGATACTGTTCTTTCCATGTCAGACAGTTTGATATAAGCAAGGGGTCTTCAGCTGTTTTCCTGCTTGTATAGATGACTTCTTTCTCATTCTCTTTTTTCCCCATGTTCTGGATCTTTTCTAGCTGACATTTCCCTGCTTGTTTTCATTCTTTGTCACTTACATCTTTCTTACTAAATTACTATCTCCTCACCATATTTAATATGTTAATGTCAAGTATTCAGTAAATTACTTTGGTAGTTGAGCATTTAGAAAATGCTTTCCTGCTGGGCTGTAGTAGCACACAACTTTAATCCCAGCACCGGGGATGGGGAGGCAGGCAGATCTCTGTGAGTTCAAGGCCAGCCTGGTCTACAGAACAAGTTCCAGGACAGCCAAGGCAATATTGAGAAACCCTGTCTTGAAAAAACAAAATAGAAAGAAAGAAAGAAAGAAAGAGAGAAAGAAAGAAAGAAAGAAAGAAAGAAAGAAAGAAAGAAAGA
>CABHPH010134290.1:21171-34159 GCA_902168325.1 Peromyscus nudipes | reverse complement strand
TGAGCTAGGGCTGTAGGCAGGCTGCCATGCCCATCCAGCGTCCATGCGGATTCTGAGGATCCCCACTCCAGTCCTCTTGAGCTAGGGCTGTAGGCAGGCTGCTGTGTCCATCCAGCATCCGTGTGGATTCTGAGGATCGCAGCTCCAGCCCTCTTGCTTGTGCAAAAGCTTTAACTGCTGAACCATCTCCACGGCTTCTGGCTTTTCATTAGTCTGTTGAGCTGATGAATCACATTAATAGATGTTTCCATGTTAACCACTGTACATTTGAGATAAATTATACTGCTTCAATTTACTATCATGTGAAAATTTGCTAGTTTCAATTACTCAATTATTAATTAGCAATAATTAAGAATTAACTTGTCTTTGAGCAGAGGTAAGTGATGCCCCCTCCCAACACTTATCACCAGGATAAGACTGATAGCTGAGTGGAGAAGTCCTTTCTCCTTTCCAGGGCTCTGAAGATGCTGCTATATAGAAATGGCATCGCTGAGCTTGAAGAGTGGGTAGAATTCATTAATGAAACTTTCTCACTCTGGGTTTCATTGTGAAAGGTTGACTTCAGTTACAGCGTCTGTCTCAGGATTGTTCAACCCATCTCATTTTTCTACAAAGAACTTTGGCCTTTTGTGTCTCTCAAGAAATATGTTTGTTTTGTGTAAGCTGTGTTCTGTTATGTGTTTATTCTGAAATGTTAGCACTTAGGAGGCTGAGACCGGAAGACAGAATTCCAGGTGAGCCAATAGCAAGACTCTGTGGGAAAAAAAGAGAGGAAAATAGAAGAGAAGAGAGAGAATGAATATGAAATGGTTAAAATCGCAACTCTCAGTCCACCTTTAAGGTATGTTACAGCAGTTCACGTAAGCTCCCATACAGCATAGGACTCTCAGGACACTGCTGTTCCCTTTTTTCTCTGAGGCCTTTTGTCTTTGGTACTTCTGTGGAGCAAAGGGTTAATTCTTGATTAATGCTTTGATTTAATTTTGTTTTGTTTTGTCTGTTTGAGATAGGGTCTCATTATTAGCCCTGGCTAGCCTGGAACTCACTTTGTAGAGCAGGCTGACTTCACACTCACAGGGTCCCTCTTGCCTCTGCCTCCCAAATGCTGGGATTACAGATATATACCTCTATACATGGCCAGAACTTTTTATTCTTTTTTTTTTTGAGACAGGATTTCTCTGTGTAGCTTTGTGCCTTTCCTGGAACTCACTCTGTAGTCTAGGCTGGCCTCGAACTCACAGAGATCCAACTGTCTCTGCCTCCCGAGTGCTGGGATTAAAGGTGTGTGCCACCACTGCCCGGCCCGAATTTTTTATTCTTTAGCATTTCATTTTTTCTCATGCTCATGAATTGCTATTTCCCTTTTTTTTTTTAAGTTGGAATGGGTATTTAAAATTTAATCAACACTGTGAATCTGTGCCACCAACACAGGGTCTTATGACAGTTCCCAGTACACCTCTGAACAAGGTAGGAGGAGCAAGAAAGCAGAATCTATTTTATCAGGACATATTAGAAATATATAAGACTATATTAGAAGCACAGGGGCAGGAGACAGGCTTTGTGGGATGGGCTCTTACAGTGTATGAGTAGTTAACTAACAAGCAAGCTAGGAGTTCATGTAATCTTTCTTTAGATTTGTCCAAATGGCTTCTTCATCTGACACTGGCATGTACATACAAGATGAACTGAACATAGAATGGCATTGATATTGACAGTGAGAACAGCAGCTTTCCTCCATTTTTCTATTTCATCTGGTTTTTAGGGCTTAATTACTATAAAGCTAGAGGGACTTTTATTTTTACTAATGTGAAAAGAACATGTTTCCTGTCTTCTAAGGAATATGTGTGTACACAATCTGTTTGCAATGTTGGAGACAGGTGTGTGTGTGTGTGTGTGTGTATGTGTGTTTGCATGTGTGTGTTCATGGGAAGGCCCCTTTTATCATCATAGAAGGATGGTCTCTGTGTTGCATCTTTTAGAATCACACAGAGAAACTGGGCAGGTTTTGCCTTGGATATTTGTTTCTTGAAGCTAACCCAGTACTAATTAGTGACAGTGTGGTTGGCTGTGATGAGAGCAAGCTTCATGGGCCGCTGGATTTTAATTCCCAAAGCGTGACATAGCTAAGATAAAACCTTGCAGACACAGCTCTGCAGTAAATGCTATGGGCACCTCTGCACACAGCCACTTCTGTGCTGTGCTTTCTGGATAGACCAGAATCCCCCATTGACATTTTAAGAACAGAATATTTTTCATATAAAACTTATTTGTTTTATTAAAGGCTGGAGGCCTGAAGCTTCCCATAGTGTAAGTTTGTGCTCTGCCATGATGATGTATGTGCAAATTACTGAGTTCCAAAGCTCATTTTCTGGCCTGTTTTCCTATAAAAATTTTGAGTCTCGGCCACAAATAAAGGATCTGTGCTTTAGACAAGGTACAGTGTCACTGAGAGTGATAGCCATGTCCCAGAGAGGAGTCTAATGTGTGTGAATATTTTCAATAGTTTCTTAGCGTGACAAGGGACATGGAAATATCTATGTGAGGACAAGGATTATTAGACGTTTTTGGGCCCTACTTAAAGGCCGTGAGGAAGTTTGTCCTAAATGGGGCTGATGTTGAAGGTGTGTAACTGGCTGTTCAGACACTGTGATCAGGGAGCTGAGTATTTAGAGCATGGTTTTAATCGCCAACAGCATTCCTCAATCTTCCTCTCATTCCTGGCTAGTTAACTGCTTATGAATATACAAGGTCGGTAGCCAGGTGGCCCAGTGTAACAGAAGCAGTACAAATCTTTCAGCAGGCCTATGAAGGATCATACAACACACATGCACATAAGCATACATGCATGCATGTCCAGATCATGCATGCCATTGTCTATGGAGTAACCTGGAAAGGAAATAAATGCCAGTGGATTTACACTGCTCTAAGGGTCTAGTCTCTCTACTAACCACATGTATGTATACATACGTGTATACAGATTATGATTTCAACATAAGCAAAGAATATTTAAAGCTTAAACGCTTATATCGGCAGCAATACAGAGGGCTGCACTGTCCCTGGCACTGAAGCTCTAGAAGCTGTCTCTTCTTACTCAGAAACTTTGGACAAGAGAAACAGATGGGAAAATAGACACCATGTATCCCAAAGTATGGGAAGTCTAGAAGAAGGCTCAGACTTCCGGATTAAGATCTCACCTGAGGCTAACTATTGTGATTTGAATGTGAAATATCCCCAACAGGAGGAGACAACTCTTGTCTATGAGAATACCAGAACTTCTTGATTAATTTTTTTTTTTGAGACAGAGTCTCATGATGCAGTCCTGACTATTCTGGAACTCACTGTGTGTGTACCAGACCAGCTTCAAACTCATAGAGATCCACCTGCCTCTGTCTTCCAAGTGCTGGGATTCTAGACATGTGTGTGCCACCGTATCCAATCCAATTCAGGAAAGGGAAGTAACAATTTATGAGCGTGGTGGTTTGAACAAGGGTGGCCCTTATATGCTCATATATTTGAATACTAGGTTCCCAGTTGGTGGAACTGTTTGGGAGTGATTAGACGATATATAGCCTTGTTAGAGGAGGTGTGTCATTGGGGATGGGCTTTGAGGTTTCAAAAGCCTGCACCATTCCTGGTTACCTTTCTCCTTGCCTGGTGCTTATGGATCAAGATGTAAACTCTCAGCTACTGCTGCAACTCCATGCCTTTCATGCCTTCCATGCCTGCTGCCATACTCCCTGCCATGATGGTCATGGACTCCAACCAACCCTTTGAAACCATAAGCACCCGATAAACTTGCCATTTTAACAATTGCCTGGGTCATGATGTCTTCACAGTATTAGAAAGGTAACTAAGACAATGAGCATAAGAAAAAAGGAAATGTTAAAGAATAAAAATTCTGGCCAGGCATGGTGGCATATACCTTTAATCCCAGGACTCTAGAAACAGAGGCAAATAGATCTCTACGAGTCTGAGGCCAGTCTGGCATACATAATGAGTTCCATATCAGCCAGAGTTGATAGTGAGACGCCATCTTAAAAAAAAGTCAAAGCATTAAATAAGAATTAACCCCACTCTACATAGAATAAAGTAACAAAGGTGAAAGGCCTCAGAGGCGAAGGGAAGAACAGTGTTGTGAGATTCCTGTGCTCTGTGTGAATTGGTGGATATATGTAAGGTAGTCTATGAGTTGCAACTTTAACCATTTCATTGTCTATTTCTCACTTCTTTCATATCCATATCCAGATATTCATATATTCCCTAGCTCTGTATATCAAAAGAACTTATAGTGGAAGCATTTCCAAAATCAGTGAGCAAATTTAGTAGACAGATATTGCATTCAAAATATCATTCTATTATAAGAGAAACCAGACTTACCTTAGAGGAATGGCTGATTCTAGATTAGGGCAAGAAAAATCTAAGATGAACAAAACTTGATCATGTGCCAGAAAGTAAAGAACTGATGGGTGTAGCAAGAATCTTAGAGAGTCTTATTAATGAAATCAAACCTGAGGCCAGTTATTGGGGCAAACACTGGAAGGTCAGAGAACAGATCAAGCCACAGCTTCCTCACCTCACCGGATCCTCAGCTGGTCTTGTTTCCTCAGACTGGATGCCCCAAGCCCTCATCTAGAATGGGTCTCAGCTGAACTGCTGGAACTGTGTTGCTAGAAGTCTGAACGCTTAACCAGCCCAATGCTTAACCAGGCCAAAATGCTTCTAGTTTCTGGTCCTCACGCCTTATATACCTTTCTGCTTTCTACCACTACTCCCTGGGATTAAAGACTGGCTTTTTGGGATTAAAGGCGTGAGTCACCATGCTTGGCTGTATCCTTGAACACATGGATTTCTGCCTCTGGAATGCTAGGATTAAAGGCGTGTGCTACCACTGCTTATCCTCATGTTTAATATTGTGGCTGTCCTGTTCTCTGACCCCAGATAAGTTTATTAGGGTACACAATATTTTGGGGAACACAATACCACCACAGATGGGGGCTGGAGAGATGGCCCAGTGGTTAAGAGCACTGGATGCTCTTCCAGAGGACCTGGGTTCAATTCCCAACAACCATATGGCAGCTCACAATTGTCTATAACTCCAGTTCCAGAGGATCCAACGTGCTCACACAGACACACATGCAGGTCAAACACCAATGCACATAAAAATAAAAATAAATAAATCTTAAAAAAAAGAACTGATCAAAGAATTATAGAAATGAACAAAAGCTAGTATGAGCTCCCACTGACCAGTTTAAGGGCAATTCAGCCATTAAAATTAATTATAATAGTATGGTAAAAGATTAGAACTCATCAAATAAAATAGTCAAGCATGGATCTACAAATGGAAATGAGATTAATATTAAAAAATTAATGTGGGATTGCATGTTTATACAGCCTCAAAATGTGTCTTCACAGAATATTATTAATTACAAAAGAAGAAAGAGTCACTTCTGTGGAAAAGCCTGGAAGATGCTGCCTTCATCAAGAGATCAACATGGGCCTCATTGAGGAGACCAATCCTGATTGTGTAGTGCACGGTAAGAAGTACTAA
Organism: Peromyscus nudipes; assembly: GCA_902168325.1. Classification (NCBI taxonomy): domain Eukaryota; kingdom Metazoa; phylum Chordata; class Mammalia; order Rodentia; family Cricetidae; genus Peromyscus; species Peromyscus nudipes. Next base: position 28,611 of record CABHPH010134290.1, on the reverse strand, counting down.
GAACACAGCACCACTTCCATGATGCTTCTGCCAAAGCTGCAGAGCCTGTGTCACAAGCAACACCAGAAACAACCAAACTGAGGAGTATTCTGCTAGCTTGTATGCAATCCTTCAAATGTTGAGTTTTCAGGAATCAAGAAAGACTGGTAATTTTTCTGAAGCCAACATGTGAAACGTGACAACTAAATGTTCTGTAGGATTCTCAGCTTTATCTTGGGTCTACCTGGTAGACCTGATGAATGGTTAGTTAGTCGTGATGTATGGATATTACTGACTAGAATTTGTGGTTGTGCAGAGGAATGTGCTTACAGGAAACACTTACGATCAAGCAGCAAGTCAACCGCTTGCCCTGAAAGTCATTCAAGGAAAAATTACTTCTACTTTTATCTTCTTTGTAAGTTTCTTGTATGTTTCAAAATAAAAATTGGTTCTATAAAAACATAATCACTGTTGATGTTTGAGGTGATTATATGTATTAGAAGTCATATAGGAAGGTCATGGCTGTTTAGGTGGCCATACAAAGCTGGATAGATACCCACTCTTTGAGAAAAATACAGACAGAATCTCTGTACTTAACTACCAAGATTCCATAGAAAATAAGAGAAGGAAGAAATAATTCAAATGATCAAATGCCAATGCTGCCAAAGAGGCTTGACTTTTCAATGCCAACGACTAAACATGGACAGCTCTAGCTCTGTCTTCTCAGTCCCCATTACTTAATGACCTCATCTCTATCTCCACATCTGTATTACCCCTCCTCAAACTTTTCCATCTTAAAACCCTTCAGTGTGTGTGTAAAGCCAAAGTCTTAAACTGGGGAGGTTTGGATAATTCTTCAGTTAAAATTTAAGTGTTTAAATGAAGACTTTCTGTTTTAGATTCTGGAAGGCAATAAATTGCTTAAGCCTGGTACCCAAGGAAGCTCACATACAGTGACTTTGCCATTTGAGCCTTCCGTAGTTTATTTTCTGCTGCTACAAAAACAACACATTGAGCAACTTGCCATGAATAGAACCCCATGATTCTGAAGGTTGGGAAGTCCAAGATCAAGGGGTCATATTTGGCGAAGGCTTTCTGATATATCCCGATAGAAGGGCAAAGGAAGGGAGTAGGGTAGAGGTGGCTGAATGTAACTTTTCCTAGAGAAGCCTATCCCGGGATAACCCACTCCTGTAGTAACAGCAATAGCACAAATCTATTATGAGGGCTGTATAACTAATATCCTTCTTGCCACAGTGTGTCAAAATACCTGACTGAAGCAATTTAAGGGAGAAAGGGTTTATTTTGGTTCAGTTTCATGGTAAGGAAAGTATGGCGGCACTCATGCCCAGCTATAGCTCCTGTTTGGGGTGGTGGAAGCATGAGGTGGCAGGCTCCACATCTCAGCCGGTCAGGAAAGAGAGTTTGGGGTGAAACTTTGGCCCTACCTACATAATAAAGAAAGTTATAAATCAAGGCAAGTTTAAGGTACAGTGGTGGGTACATCAGAGAGGTGGTTCCAGCAAGATGGGGGAAGCTTTTCCACAGGCTTCAGGTGCTGTCCGATGACATTCTTGGCTTTGAGTTGGTGGAAGCTAGTGGTCGGCTAAGTTAATAGATTCTAAAAGGTTCTTATCTGTCTGTTACAGGATTTGTCGCAGGTTCTTATTTATTTGTCTATTAGTTCTGACAGAGATGGTCACAGGTAAGAATCTATTAACTTAGCAGGTCACTAGCAGGGGCTAAAGTTAACTGAGCTAAGGTGATTAGCCTCTGGATCAGCAACATTCCAGCCTCCATACCACTGTAGTTCTACTCAGTCAGTCGCCATAGACATAGCTTCTTTCCTGGACTTCTTGTTGATGGTTGGCAAGTAAATTTATTCATGGGGCCATCCTTGCTGACTCCCTCAAACCATGCTTTTTAAATTAGTGTCCAAGAATGCAGTCAGGTTCAGCAATAGAGGTTGGCAAACAACAGGGAAGTGGGTGTCTTGTTAGAGTTTCTGTTGCTGTGAAGGAACACCATGATCTGGCAACTCTTATGAAGGAACACATTTAATTTGGGTGGTTTATAGTTCAGAGATTTCGTCCATTATCATCTTGGCAGGACATGGTGGTGTACAGGCAGACATGATGCTGGAGAATGAGTCGAGAGTCCTACATCTTGATCCGCAGGCAACAGGAAGTTAACTGTGACTGAGGGTAGCTTGAGCAAAGGAGACCTCAAGGCCCACCCCCACAGTGACACACTTCCTTCAACAAGACCACACCTAGACCAACAAGACACACCTCCTAATAGCGCCACTCCTTTTGGGGGCCATTTTCTTTCAAACCACCACAGTGGGGAACTTCGGAGAAAGAGTGAGAAAGCCCAGGGTGTTCAGGAAAACATGCTTAGGCTTTTGGTCAGTGTCAGAAAGGAAACAAATAGAAGCAAAGTAGAGAGACTAATAGTGCTACAGTGAGGGGCCTCTGCACCAAGGGAGGGCCTTTGGAGACAGATAAGCACATTACATTATCTCATTAGGGGAAATAATTAGTCTTCCCCCTTAGGTTGTCTTCAGATGCATCAGCTTTTCTGGGTGGTTGAGGTGGAGTCCTGGGTATGCAATTGTTAAGCGCAGCTATAGTAAGTCTTGAAGGAAGGAGGCAATAGTACATCATGTTTTGGGTAGTTTTGAATGTTGTGTCTCCACGTAGGGCTAGAAGTGGAACTAGATTCAATTCCTTTGACTAGAAGCAAGTAGCTTTTCCTTAATAGGCCTCAACAAAGCCCTGGTACCTCAACCTTTTCATAAGGTCATTTAAATCATAAGTGGGTAGAGGAGGAGAGTTCCCTTTTAAGAGTTACCAGGGAAACAGATGAGATTCAAACCAAGTAGCCAATCCTTAACTGCCTCAACTATTAATCTCTCTAGTAATATTGTGTAGCAGTGACTATTCATTTGTGGATTGTTTTTTGTAGACTTACTTTCCCAGTCTTTGCCCAACACTCTAAATTTGTACCTATATGGCTAAGGCTAACTGCTGAATCATCTTTGTTTAGCTTTATAGGACCAAGAAGATTTGGTGACCTTCACATTATGGTAGGATGTTAAGACAGTGCTTAGCTTGCACAAGAATAGTATGCTTATTGAAAGAATTGCAGGAACTAGCTAGCCCCAGGAGGTTGAGGTCAATTGCTATGCTCCAGCCAATGAAAAAAAGATACACAGCCAGTGAGACAAGACTCTGTGGCATAGTCTCCTGGACCAGTCTGAGGTTGTATCTACTTGTTCTCTTTAGAGTCCTGTATGGTACTCACGTTCTGCATGGTAGCTCTTGGTTTGTTCTTTTCCCGAGGATAGTGGCTCCTGTCCCATCTTCTCTGCCTGCTGGTCTTTGAGTAAAACTGACATTTTTGTGTGTTGTGACTATTTTTGTTCTGACTATTAGCTTTTGAGTGATGAGAAGATAGACCTTGGTTCAATAATCCTTGTGTATATATCTTTCTGTATGAATTCAAAGTTTTTCTTTGGATAAACTCCTGGATAGGAGATTTCAAGGAAATGGTTTTCAGATGTTTTGACATATGTTGCCAGAAGACACTGAACAGGTTGTAACAATTTACATACTCGCCAGAAATATGACTGCAATTTTTTTGGAGGGGGAAGAATAATTTATACAAAGCAAAGTATACAAATAGAAAGTTGATTGCTCAGTGAGTACTGAAAATACACATATCATCTAGATTAAGGTGTAGGCAATACCTGTTGCCTTAGAAAACTCCCCTTAGGTTAACAACTATTTTAAATTTTGCGTAGTAGGTTAGCTTTGTTCTTGAACTTCATATAAATAAAATCATATCACATATCTGGCTTCTGTTCCTTAACAGAATATTTTGGGGCTTCATCCATATTGCTACTTACGTTAGTATTTTTGAAGTTCAGGGGTGCTACACATTTATAGTTCATTCTCTGGCTGATGGACTCAATTTATCTTAATTTTAGGTAATTATGAACCAAATTGCTATGAACACTTTCTCACCTATCTTTTTGGGGATGCATTCAGTCATTTTTATTGAATATATATTAAACAGAAGAATTGTAAAGCACAGGGTGGGTATGTTTTTAACTTGGTAGATATTCCAAGCTGCTTTCCGTAGTTACAGAGGCAATCCACACCACCAGCAACACACCCAAATGTTCCTTTGCTCTGTAACCTTGTTACCTGAATGTCCTTTTCTAAGGATCATTTCATCTCCTCCCTACTTTTGTTTATATGCTTGATTGAGTGCCTGTTACATTAATGAATTAATTAATTATTTTCTTTAATAAATATTTATTAAGCAAGTATCATGTATAGGTTCTGTAGAAACCTGGTGGATGCAAAGATGAGCTCCTAGAGGCTGTCCAGCATAGCAGAAAAGGCATAGAAGCACATAGCTAAGGTATGTGGTCTATATAATGATGTGAGCATTTGTGTGTCCAGAAATGTAGTTTTAACTATACTTAATTATAAGATTAATATTAGAGATCAAGACAAGAACCAGAGACTGTGCTAAGCACATCTCATCTAGTCCAACTTTGGTGCGGGCTGTGTTATCGCTATGTTCATTCTGAAGCATGGGGAAGTTAACAGGACTTGCTCATGTCGCTATCGACAGAAAGAGCTGCAACGCGAATCAGGGAGTTAGGCTCCCTGGTGTACTCTAGATGACCGCTTTGATCCTATGCAAGCAGAAGGGTCTCCAGGAAGGTCCTCAGTGAAAACAGCTGCACAGAGGGTAGAAAGAGAAAATGCAGTCTAGTAAGTCTCCCCCAAGAGGCCTGAGGGAGCAGAGTAGTCAGAACCACTGAAAGTGGGCGTGAAAGCCTGCAGGACCAAATCTGGGCAGAGTGAAGTTGGAATTCTTATGTAGGTTCCTGCGCGAAGGTTGCCCCTTCTCCTGTCCCATGGCCAAACACCAAGTACTATTTACATGTTTCATCTTGTGATGCCAGCCATTTGAGTACACTTGCCAGATAACTGAGCATTCAAAATTCCTTGCACGGAGGGCTGAGCGCTGCTTGAATCACGTGAGCAAACCCAGGCTTCGGATCTGACGGTTGCCGGCAGGGCCTGCTTGCATGGTGCGTTCTGTTTAATGTATCGTATCCATCTGCTGGTGAGAAGTTGGCTTTCGGAATAGGCGACGACAGTGTTCCTGAGTTTCTGAAAGTGTCCAGTCATAAACGTATAAAACCTATGCAGTGTCTTCAGGCGTAGCGGGAGATGCCAGCTTTTTTTTTTTCTCTTTTTTTCTAAAATAGGCTTAAGTTAAAAAACACACACTGTGAAGCATTTGTCTGGTTTAAATAATTTAACAGGTCTTACGTTCCTGCTTCAGTCAATTTCAACAGAAATGCTTCTCTGGAGGGTTCTCCTTGTGAACATCATCAGGCTAATCATGTGGAGGCCCACTTGGTACCAGCTGGCTGGGGACAGAGCGCTGGGGGCCTGGTGGTCCCAGGGAGGGTGGAAAAGGAGGCACCCCAAGTGTACCTTTGGGGAAAATGCAAACTTTTCTTGCCTGTAGCTTGCATGAGCGTTAGTATTCAGAGCCTGTTGGCCCATTGTTTGTGACTGGAGCCTTCTCAGCAGAATGCGCGGCAGATGGCTTACATTTACATTAGCCTTCTGGAGAAGGAATTTGCTACCAACAACATAAGCTGCAGCTTTTTCTTTTCAGAATTTACAACAAATTGGCCAGAATGGCAATTAAAAAAAAAAAAAAGCATTAGCATCACTATTTCCACTTTCCCTTTCTGAATAGGGTAAACGATCCCCTTTCCAACTGCGTCGTTTGTACTCCCCCCAAATGTTTATTAAAATGATTCAGGTATTTCATTATGCAAAATGACTTTTATAAAAAGACCTTTCTTTTTGCCCACAGTCACACATAATTTCTTTTGTCACTCGTTACAGAGTGGAGTTATGTGAAGCTAGGGCATATTATTTGTTCTAATCTGTATTGGATAATTTATTACATTAAGGAACCAATAATTTTCAAATGTAATCAGATTTAAGTTTTTAATAAGATTCATCTTCCCATTCACACTTGCTTAATTTAAGGATATTAAATCTGCCCAGGAAGGAGCTGCCTCTCGAAGCCTGGGTGCCCATTAGAGGCCTTTATTCCTGATGTGTTAATAGGATTTAATTACATTACGGTCTTCTTGGAGAATCACAGAGCCCTAGTTAACTGTGATAAGCCGAGCAAACAACAGCCTGAAAGGGAAGTGGTGTATAGTAGTTGGCTTATCGGCTTAGAAAATCAAGATGATTATTATTTTTAAATTGACGGTTGCACGAATTTGCATCCTGTTTAGTTGAAATGCTGAAGAGAACAAACTTTCTCCATTCCTTGAAAAAGAAAAATCACTTAAAAGGCCACCCACATAAAAGGTGAACAATAAACACTTAACAGAAACTACTTAATTGCCGATTGTCTTTTGAATTGCAATGAGATTTTTTACTATCGACTACAAAGAGATTTGTTCCAACAATTTACCCTGCTATTCCTTTGTCTTTTTGACTATTACATCCTTGATTTGGGGTTCAGAATAATGGCTGTGTTCCTTGTTAAGAAGTAATGATTTTTAAATTGCTCTTTTAGCCTGTCTTAAACTTTTTTTTTCTGCTCTTGCTCTTGAACCCCTCCCTGCAGGCTGCTCCCTCTCCTCTATTCCCCCTGTCCCCCTGCTTGGTTGAACGACAGAAGGCAGAGCCCCAGCCTCCTGTGGCCTGACAAGAGAAAGCTGGCGATGTTGCCCTCTGTGAATCTTGTCAATTTCTCCATCAGGATCATTTGCATCGATTGCAAGTGTTGACTTCTGTGAATTTCTGTTTCTTGTGAACTTGTCAGAAGTCAGTACTTTTACTCCATCACAGATGCTTGTGCAGTAGAAAGATGACTTCTAGAGTTTTCCAGTGACTAAAAAGGGTGTGTGTGTGTGTGTGTGTGTGGTGAGGAGGAGTGGGGGTGAAGAAAAGAAGAAAGGGGAAAAAAGAATCCATAATGTGCTATCTGGTTGAACTTTTCACTTCCAAAGTGATTGACAACTCCTGGCTCATTTTCAAGAGAGATCACAGACCTGGCAAACAATATTTGAGATACTTTACAGCCTTGCTCCACCTTGTTAAGTTTTTATGAGAGTGAAAAAAATAATAAGTATGAAAAAACACAATCTCTCTCTCTCTCTCTCTCTCTCTCTCTCTCTCTCTTCCAGTTACTTTCTACGTTGGCATGTCAGGAAGATGCCCATGATGCCATTTTCTTCACAGATCAAAGAGGTGGACAGGGAAGTTATCTATGGCTGCACTATATATAGTTCCAGTCCTTTCAGAGATATTCCAGTTTCATGTCCTCCCCCCCCTCTGCGCGCGCGCGCGTGTGTGTGTGTGTGTGTGTGTGTGTGTGTGTGTGTGTGTGTGTGTG
>CABHPH010134289.1:0-46682 GCA_902168325.1 Peromyscus nudipes | reverse complement strand
TGTGTGTGTGTGTGTGTGTGTGTGTGTGTGTGTGTGTTGTGTCTGTAGACAAGAAGTCACCGAGTATCCACCTCCTCATTGCTCTACACCTTATGTTTTTGAGACAGTTTCATTCACTGACCCTGGAATTTATCAGTTTAGTTGGGCAATGAACTCCAGGGATCTACTTGTCCCTACACTCCTCACCCAGTGCCAGGGTTACAGACACACGTGCCCGGCTTTTACATGGGTGCTGGGTCCACACTCAGGTCCTTGAGCTTATAGAGCAGGCGTGTTATCAGGTGAGCCATATCCCATGAGCTTATAGAGCAGGCGTGTTATCAGGTGAGCCATATCCCATGAGCTTATAGAGCAGGCGTGTTATCAGGTGAGCCATATCCCATGAGCTTATTGAGCAGGCGTGTTATCAGATGAGCCATATCCCATGAGCTTATAGAGCAGGCATGTTATCAGATGAGCCATATCCCATGAGCTTATAGAGCAGGCGTGTTATCAGGTGAACCATATCCCATGAGTTTATAGAGCAGGCGTGTTATCAGATGAGCCATATCCCATGAGTTTATAGAGCAGGCGTGTTATCAGATGAGCCATATCCCATGAGCTTATAGAGCAGGTGTGTTATCAGATGAACCATATCCCATGAGTTTATAGAGCAGGCGTGTTACAGATGAGCCATATCCCATGAGTTTATAGAGCAGGTGTGTTATCAGGTGAGCCATATCCCATGAGCTTATAGAGCAAGCGTGTTATCAGGTAAGCCATATCCCAGCCCCACAAGTAATTTTTGTAGATTTACTTCCGATAATAAATGGGGAGTCTGTTAGGATCACATGCTTTATTCTTTTCACCACTTTTGTTGAAAATAGATTTTTTTCTCACATACCATACCTTGCTTATGATTTCTCTTCCCTCTATTCCTCCCAGCTCTTCTCCACATCTTCTCCCATCTGGATACACCTCCTTTCTGTCCCTCATTAGAAAACACATAGGCTTCTATGGGTAATAATAACATAAAATATAATAAGATAAACAAAAACTAACATATCAGAATTGGACAAAACAAACAGAAGCGGAAGAACCCAAGAGAAGGTACAAGAAATGGACCCACTCATTTCCGCACTCAGGAATCCCATTAAAAACTCTAAACTGGAAGCCATAATCTATATGCAAAGGATCTATAGGGTAAAAAGAGAATAGAGAAAACACATTTTAAAATAGGAAGAGCTCTGACATGACATTATGAGACAAAGAACCTCAAAAGATGGCTATTGAGTTCCTTTTCTGTTGGCCATCTACTACTGGGCATGCAGCCTACCTTCAAGAGTAGTTTGTTTCCCCAGAAAGACTCCCTTGGAGGAACTCAATTTTCATTTGCAAGTAGTTATCAATTGGAGATAGCTTCTGGGTTAGAGATGGGGCATGTTCCCACTTCTCCTTTCAGCTCTAGGACTACAACTAGTATAAACTTGTGCACATACTGTGCATGCTGCCTTGGTCTCTGTAAGTCCATGAGCTTTTGTCATATTGATTCATGGGACCTTGCTTTCTTGGTGTCCTCCATCCCCTCTGGCTCTTATACTCTTTCTGCCTCCTCTTCCACAGGTTTTCCTGAGCCATGAGGGGAGGGATTTGATGGAGATATCCCATTTAGGGATGAGTGTTCCAAGTTCTCTTACTACTCTCTGCATATGTCTGGCTGTGGACCTCTTTATCTGTCCCCATCTGCTGCAGGAAGAAGCTTATCTGATTATGACTGAGCAAGGCACTGATCTATGGGCATAACAGAATGTCATTAGGGGTCATATTATTGCTACTTTCACCCCTCTTTTCTTTCTTTTTCTTTTTTAGAATAGCAGTGTTTGGTTTCACCCTAGGTCCCTGGGCTATCTACTCTCACATTCTTGGTTACCTAAGCAGTGTCAAGTTCCATCTGTGGAGTGAGCCTTCAGTCAAATAAGATGTTGGTTGGTTACTCTCATAAACTTTGTGCCACCATTTCCCTAGCATATCTCGCAGGTAGATCAAAGGTTTTGTGTCTGGGTTTGTGTTTATGCCTTTTGGTAGTCTACAGAGTACCTTAGTGTAACAAAGATGAGAGCATGGAGGTGGGAAGGGTCTATGGAGGCACCAGCTCGACCCTGAACTTCTCCATGTTCAATGAGTTCTGTAGGTGTTGTTTTTCATCAGTTTGTGGAGAGCAACTCTAGTCTTGGCAACAGCCTGGATTGGGATTGTTTGGGGGTTCTCGTGGGACCCTTTTGGCCAACAACTCAATTAGATGTAACCCGTTCCCAGTACTGGAAGCTTCATTTGATGACAAGAGATGTCCAGGTGGGCTCTGTCTCCCCCATTATTTGGTGATTTTATTTAGATCACCTTCATATATGTAAATATTTCATATATTTAATATCTACTATATTAAGTTTCCACACTACCCCTCAAAGGACCCTTGGTTTTAGCTATCTCTCCTCATATTCTCTCCCTTCCCCATCTCCACTTGATTCTCCCATTCTAGTTCATCCACAAATATTTTATTTTCTTTCTGTCTGTCCACAACCTCCCTCCCCCTGTCTCTTATTCTATACCTAAGCTCTGTGGGTCTGTAGATTATAGCTTGGTTAGCATTGACTTAACAGCTAGTATCCACATCTAAGTGAATACATTTTATATTTGTCTTCCTGGGTCTGGGTTACCTCACTTAGGATGATTTTTTTTTTTAGTTCCATCCATTTACCTACAAATTTCATGATTTTTTTTTTAATTTCATGATTTTTTTTAAATGGCGGAGTGTTACTCCCTTGTGTAAATATGCCACATTTTCTTTATCTATCATTTGGTTGAGGGACATGTAGGTTGTTTCCTGTTTCTGACTATTATGAATAGAGTTGCTATGAACATAGTTGAGCAAGTGTCCTTGTGGTAGGATGGAACAGTCTTTAGGTATATGCCAAGAAGTGGTATAGCTGGGTCTTGAGGTAGATCAGTTCCCGGTTTTCTGAGGGACTGCCATATTGATTTCCATAACGGCTGTACACATTTGCACTCCCACCAGCAATGGAGAAGTGTTCCCATTGCTCCACATCCTCGCCAGCATGAATTGTCACTTGTGGGTTTTTTTTTTTAATCTTAGCCATTCTGATAGGTGTAAGATGAACTCTCAAAGAAGTTTTGATTTGCATTTCCCTGGTGGCTAAAGATGTTGAACTTGTTTTTAAATGTTTCTCAGCCATTTGAGTTTCCTGTTTTGAGAATTCTCTGTTTATGTCTGTACCCCATTTTAATTGTTATTTGTTTTCTTGGTATCTAGTTTTTGAAGTTTTTTAAATATATATTTTGGACATTAGACCTCTATCAGTTGTACAATTGGTAAAAAGGCTGCTGCTTTTCTCAAATGACAGTGTCCTCAGGCTGAGGGGACAGTGCCAAGGGGAGCCACAGGAGGGAGAAAAGCTGGTGTTCCACCAGGATCTGCTTAGTCCCTGGGAATGGATACAGAGAGTGAGAAGAGACCATAGCAGGTGGGGATCTGGGGAAAGGACTCTGGGGACTGGACATGCAGGAGAGGTGAGGCAGTGAAGACCAGAAGCCTGCCTACCTGTTCTGCTGGCCTACTTGCTTCTGTCAGGCTTGGCTGGGGCTTCCCAGGGAATGCCTGCTGGAGCTGAAGGCTGGGATAATGGAATGAGTGGAGGGAAGGACAGTTGGAGGGGAAGGTCTCTGTGATCCACTGGGGACGGGGTCCAGAGAGGAAGGGGAGACCTCCGTAGGTGTTCTGATAGAGAGCTGGGGATGAAACTCAGGAGTAGACTTGGAGGAATTAAGAGAGAGGTGAAGGGCTACAGTTATCCTACTTGCTTCTCTGGCTGGAGTGATCTACAGTTCTCAGGGAATGCCTGTTGGAGTTGGGGGCTGGAATAAAGCATGAGCTGGGGTAAGGAAGTTTGGAGGGGAAGAGCTGTATGATCACTGGAGATGGGGCAAGGGAGTGAAGAGAGGCAGCAGCAGGTGGTCTGAACTAAGGATGAGACTGGAGGACTGGATTTGAAGGAACGGAGGGAGAGGTAAAAAACTGCAATTTCACATGCTTTCTTCTTTATTTGATGATTTATAGATGTGATTTACCTGTAAGTTTGTGCAAAGGACAGGAGCAAACTAACAGCTTTCAGTTTTGGGAATCTGAGGTAGCTCTGGGACAATTCAATATAACAAACATATTGAAAAGATACTGCACATAAAGCATAGTTAAAACACTCAGAGGAAGTGGAAATAAACAAGACAAATGGCTCCCTTGTAAGCATGTATTAAGGGAAATGAAATGCAAACTACTAATGACACTGTTTTTCACAAATTCTACAATACAGCTTTTTGGAAAGTTTTTACATTTTGAAATCCAAATAGGAGCTTGAAGTATAGCTCAGTGGTAGAAAGTGTGCTTGGAGAAGGTGAAGCCCTGTGTGCACACAGAGAGGGGTGGGGAGGGGAAAGGGATGGGATAGGGATAAGGCAAAGGAGAGAGCCTTACATGGTTTAGCTGATAGCACTTTCCTTTCTTCTTCTGCTGTTTATAAAGGCAGATGGGATCATACCTGGGAGTCCTCAGCTGACAAAATGGGGATGTGAATTCTATGACACAGTGTCTGCATCTTGTGATGAGCTCAGAAAGGGTTTCTCTCCAATAACACAAGGGGGTTTCATGGAGGAGGAGTTCGTGTGAGATCAGAAACACGAAGAGTTTTATTAAGGCTAGAATAAAGACTAATTTAGGCCAACTGAGTCCTAAGGTTTCTGTCACCAAGGAGCGATTTTGTGACCTGTACCTTGACCCATCCTATGTAATTTTAAAACAGTGGTTCTCAAACTGTGGGTCATGACGCCTTTGGGGGTAAAATGACTCTTTCACAGGAGTTGCTTATCAGATGTCTTGCATATCAGATATTTACATTATGACTAATAACAATAACAAAATTACAGTTATGAAGTAGCAATGAAAATGATGTTATGGTTAGGGTCACCACAGCATGAGGAACTGTAAGCAGCATTAGAAAGGTTGAGAAATACTACTTTAAAAGATTTTGCCACTCTATGGGCTGGGGACAAGGCTCAGTGGCAGATTGTTGGCCTGGAGCTTGCAAGGCCTGGAGTTTGGTCTCAAGTACAATGAAAAGGAAATTAAAAAAAAATCTATCATTGTAAATTTGCATTTATTGGAAGGCACCCAGTTTCTCAATTTGATAGCAAAAGCCATGTATTGATCAGATTTCTAATCAGATGAAATAATTAGTGTTCCATAGCAAGTTAGTAACTTTGTGTAAAACCAAGAAGCTTCATACTTTAGTTCACTTACAATACAATTACTGAGAATCATTTAATTTTCATTAGGATTTGAAAAAACATTTTTTTATTTATGTGTATATGTTAGTGTATGTCACATGTGTGCAGGTGCCCACAGGAGCCCACAAAGGGAGTTGGGCCCTCTGAGCTGGAGTAACAGACAGTTGGGTGCTGCTCCACATGGGTGCTAGAACGCACCCCTGGAGTCTGGGAGAATGGCACTCACTCTTACCCGCTGTACCATCTCCCCAGGCCTCTCTTAGGATTCCTGAACTGTGACCAAAGTTTAATCCAAATGGAGCTATCATTCTGTGAGAAAACACATCATAAGTAAAATACATAGATAGGGACCCAGAGGTTGTGATTCTTAACACATTTACCCAGACTTTGGGGCAGATGAGAAAATGTGTCCAAGTACGTGAGAGGCAGTTGGTGGAGAGCCTTCAGTATCACAGAAATGTAACTTTTACTGCAACCATCAGTGAGGAAGTCGTTATTGAATGCAATAGGATGAATCCTATGGCTTTGGCTATTGAAGAGAAAAAGAAGTCAGATATGTCATAGCTAAGAACCAAAATTACATAGACATGAAGGCTGAAGAGATGGCTCAGCATTCAAGAGTACTTAGTGCTCTTGCAGAGGGCCCAGATTCAGTTCACACCCACATGGTGATGGCTTACATACCTCCATCTGTAACTAGTAACAGGAGGTCTGATGCCTCTTCTAACCTCTCGGGGCTCTTGCATGCACATAGTGCACATATATACACTCAGACACACACACACACACACACACACACACACACGTGTGCATGCACACTTACCCACACACACTTATAAAAAGAACGTAGACATGTTGTAGCTTGCATGATCATCTTTGGTGCAGCTGCTGCCAATCAACTAAGTCTGGGAGGAAGGACTAAGCTCCTCTATCATGAGGTTCCAGGAACGTATTGTGAAGCAGCAAGAGCTTGCATTCTGGAGTCAGACCACCTGGATTTACACTCTGGCTCTATTGCATTTACTTCTGTGGCTTTAGGCAAGTGCCTGGGGATTTTTAACCTTTAGTTTTCTTGTCTATAAATGAGAAACTAGTAACAGTGTTAGGAGGCATTTGTAAGGATGACACAAAGCCATTTTTGAAGTTGTTTTGTTAATGGTTATCAAATCTTAGTTACTTTTGCATTTGTTTGGAAATTCATATGCCAAGAGACTTTAGGAAGCATAGAACAATAAATTCATTATTTTTAAAATTTCCATTATGTCCTATGATGCCAAACTGGCTGGTAATCAAGACCACAAGGAGAGAACATATGCTCCAGACACCAGCATTGTCTTGGCAATGGTGTGAGTTTGACTTGACAGTAAATATAGATGACAGATGCATCTGGTGTAGGTGCTCTAGGAGGGCAGCTTTCCTGGAATGGAAGTTCCCCAACAGCCAAAAATGAGCATTGTTAACACCCAAGTGGGAGGGACAGTGAGTACAGGAACTGCCTTTCATAGGGAAGTCCTGAAATCCATGGACAACACTCACTGTGGAATCTCAGTATACAATTCATAAGATAACAGACTTACCGCCTTCCCAGGATTTTCTCTAGCAATTGCTTTTAATCAGCCATATTTGAAATCAGCATCATAGGAAATACTTTTCCAGTGAAAGTACATAATTATCTGCTGAAGGGTAAGAATATGTTGTCATCCTGCTTGTTTGGTCTGTTCTAAGTGTGTTTGTACTATCTTCTGTTTGCTTTAACAATGACCATGGGAGGAAGGTCCTTTTCCACAGGAGGAGTACGAAACTCCACATGGCACTGAGAACTCACCTATTAGACTCCTAATTGGTGAATGAGAAGGACTTTTATCTTTTGACTATAACTTGAGTCTACCAGGTCCTTATTTTATATGAAGATTTGTTATTATTTCTCTAGGAGTCTGTGGCAGTCACAATCCGTCTTTATTTTTTAGAGACATTTTTTTTTCTTCCTTGTTTTGTGTCTGCTTATCCAACAGTTTTATAACAGGCCACACAGTTCCTACAAGTAACTGATATTTACCATTTCTCATCCTCTGTATATTTTTGGAGATTGTTAGAGAATATTGGCAACATGCCACTTCCCTCATCCAGTTTGATCCAGAAAATAGAGATTTGAATTCATTGTCTAAATATGAAATGAAAGTGAACACGCTAGATACATTGTCAATACTCATCTCTTTGTAGATTAACACATCAGGTATAAGCTATGCCCATCTGTTGTAGATTATTATTGTAAGATGTATTACATTTGTTTATGCTGTGGAACATTTGTTTTAATGATACAAAGATGTATTGCAGTCTTTCATGTTGCATTTGTTTAACTCTGTGAAGCTATGTTACTTTGCCTGTCTAAAACACCTGATTGGTTTAATAAAGAGCTGAATATCCAATAGCAAGGCAGGATAAAAAAATAAGCAGGGCTGGCAGGCAGAGAGAATTAATAGGAGGAGAAATTTGGGAAGAAAAGATCGAGGAGCAAGACAAGAAGGAATAGAACACTGGGGACCAGCCACACAACCACACAGCCAGACATGGAGTAAGAAGTAAAGAAAAGATATACAGAAATAGAAAAAAATAAAAGCCCAGAGGCAAAAGATAGATGAGATAATTTAAGTTAAGAAAAGCGGGTTAGAAACAAGCCAAGCTAAGGCCAGACATTCGTAAGAAAGAATAAGCCTCCATGCATTTATTTTGGGAGCTGTGTGGCAGGACCCCAAAGAATAAAAGAGCAAAGAGTAAAACAAACAAACAAACAAACAACTACACTTTTCTCTTCCACATAGCACATCCACTGTCCTTCACTGGTCAGGGCATTTTAGTTCTTTCCTTGTGGCTCAGTCTTTTTTTAGCCATTTTGAACACTCCCCACCCCAACCCCAAAAACCTCTAATTCTCTTTATTTTAAACAGGAAATTGCCTTCCTGGATATTGATATCCATGGATAAAGCAAAGCAATTTAATGAAACAGTATGCAAGAAAGCTATAGTACATACAGTTCTTATGCTCCACCAGGAACTATGTCTATTTCATTATTTAATGTACTTATATGTTTCCTCAAATTAACAATTGGTTGATCACCTCCCTTAAATTTCAAAAGGACTGTTTTGGTTATCTGCAGTGTGCAGCAAATCCTCTATTGATCCTCCTGCTGTGGCTTTAACTTACAGCCACTCACTCACGTCTCACTTTGCAAATTGGGTAGTTGTCTTATAGTCCCACCCTCCCTCAGGTGCTACAGGGTGTAGAGCTTGGCCTGGAATAAGACTGTCTCAGGTGGCTTCCATTTGAGGTTGAATAGTGATTTAAAGCATTCATGTTGACTTAGAACTAAAGAATGCAGGTCATGTGGGAAGGGGGTCATTGAGGGTGTAAGTACTTAAAATGAGGCCATACTAGGTGAGCATAAACCCAATCTGACCACTGTGCTGATAAGAGAATATTAAGATACAGACACTCACAGAGATAATACTATGTCACAACAGAGATGATATTGTTCGGAAGTGGCTCCAAGCCAAGGAATGCCAAGAACTTCTGGTGACTACCAGAAACTGAGAACAGCAGAGGGCAGATCGCCCCTGTCTTAGTTAGGGTGTTATTGCTGTGAAGAGACACCACGGGCATAGCAACTCCTATAAAAACATTTAATTGGGGCTGGTTTACAGTTCAGAGGTTTTTTGTCATCACTGTGGAAAGCATGGCAGCATACAGACATAGTGCTGGAGAAGTAGCAAGGAGAGAGACACTGGGCATCTCTTGAGCATTTGAAACCCCAAAGTCCACCCCTAGTGACACACTTCCTCCAGCAAAGCCACACCTCCTAATAGTGCCATTCCTATGAGCCTATGGGGGCCAGAGCCCCCACCCCCAAGGGCCTCTACACAGCCTCCATTTTGGACTTGTTGCCTCAGAACTATGAGGGAATAAACTGTGGCTTAAGTCACCCAGTCTGTGGCATTTGCTGTAACAGCTTTGGGAAATGAACCTAGATCTCCCCATGCACCTAGCTCTCCAGCTGGATGGGTGCAAGAGCTAAAGCCAAACCAGGCCTCCCTCTCAGCTCTCCCCCTCCCTTCCTGTCCCCATGTCCCCAACAAAGTACCAGGGTCTTTTTATGAAGATGCTTAAGATTCCAAGAAAATGAAGGTTGAAGTTGCCAGACTACATATAGACTTGATTAGAGTTCTTGCTGGATTATTTCCAGTATAGTCTGTTGAATACATGAGAGATTAGGGAACTGATTTGGCCTCAGGCAAGGAATGGACTCCACCTGACCACTGTATGTAGCTGGAGTTTTCTCAAGTCCTGCCTGGGCCCACAGCCGCTCAGACCCGAGTAAACACACAGAGGCTTATATTAATTAAAACTGCTCATTAGCTCAGGCTAACTACTGACTATCTCTTGCACTTAAACTCACCCCATTTCTGTTAATCTATATGTTGCCATGTGTTCCTTGGCTTTACCTGTGTGCCATTACATGCTGCTCCCTGGATGGTGGGCTGTCATCTCCTGACTTGGTCTTCCTCTTCCCAGAATTCTCCTTGTCTGCTTCTCCCACCTATACTTCCTGCCTGGCTACTGGTCAATCAGCATTTTATTAAACCAGTGTACAAAAGCATTATCCGACAGCATTTCCCATTTTCTATTTAATTAAAAAGGAAGGTTTTAACTTTAACATAGTAAAATTACATATAATAGAATAGTTACCAAGCAAGAATTATAGTTACAATATCCAGTCTATTTGTATTTTGTAAAATTAAAGAAAATATTCTATCCATCCTATATTTGTGAATCTAAAGTTTCATATCTAACCTATCTTTTATCATAACCAAGGAAAATGATAACTATCTAGTCTTCAACTACATCAAAGACCTCAGAAGGATATAATATTACCTAAGTAAACAGGAAGAACATTGTAAGTAACTTCCAAAAATCTAGAATGACAGAGACAGCTAGCTACCTGGACAGTCACCTAAAGTTCCTCTACAGTGTTGGAGCATTCATTCTTCAGCCTATAGGCCTAGAGTCTTTCAGTTGCTTCTCTCTGTGTCCTGTAGAATGTCTGGCAGTTTCTTCTGCAAAGCAGGAACCTAAAGGACCATCTTACCTTACAAAGTTTAGTGGTCATCTTTCTATGGGTCCTGCATGTCCAGTTTATACAACACACTGTCAATCAGTCAACACAAGGGCACTTTTTTGTCCAGTTGCTAAATTTTACCACAAAGAAAGCAAACTCTATAATGAGTTTGTTCAATGTCCATCATTCTCCTTGAAGTAATTGATGCTGCCAGGAACAGATGTGTCTCATTGTCCAGAAAAGTCTAAGTTTTTAAAACATTTTAAATGCCATATTCTGTAGGTTTTTGAAGTGTTTGAAGACTACCTAATTGAAATATATATATATGTATACCTAGAAAACTTAACTAACATGACTATAAGTTTGATTGTCATAGATGACTAATTATTAATCTGTATTCCTCAACTATACACTACAATTTCAAATGAGCTGCACAAACAAAATACTTTAAACAAAAGTAGAAATATACATACAGTATAACAAAATTAACTTTAAATTTGTATCAATAAACTAAAATTCATAGCAATGTAAAACATTTCAAACAAGTTGTTGCTCTTTACAAGTAGAGTCAATAATCTACCCTTTCATCCTATCATATCTATATCCTATATTTCTATATCATATCCTCCTTTATTCTTTTAGAAAGATATTGACTATGATCAATAACAATTTGTAACCACCAGCCTAAAACAAAGACAAATATCCATAATCCATTTCTGGGAATGTGGGCATAGTTTTCTAGGCTACTTCCTGCTGATAAAGGGTGCTATATTCTTATGGGGATCCTGAGAAAATTAAGAATTATAGTTAAGTCCTGACTGGAATAGTCTGTGAGGCTGCATTGTCCAAGCCAATTGGCTTGAAGCTGTTTTTGGATGTTGGATGATCTGGGCCATGATGTCACTGGAGACCTTTCAGGGGGTCTTGGCTCGTCAAACCATATTAGGCTGAAAGCAGTCCACAGGTTCTCATCTTCTGTGGAAACAAAAGCAGAACCTCTTTTCTAAAGACATAAATTTTGAAAACAAGCTATCTTTAAAATGTATATATTGGTTTAACCCAACAGCTTTTACAATCAAATGTCTCTCTGCAGTTAAAAATCCCAAAGACAATATAATCCAGACTCTCTGTGTGATTTCCATCTTACATGGCTTATTTTTTATATTACTTTTACTATCTCTTTGAAGGCTTTATTTTTTAAAACTTTCTATTTCTTTATATAATTCATATATTTCTTTTTCTCTCTCTTTTAAGTCTACATACATTTTTTTCACACATTGTAAACTGTTCAGGGTTTATCCCATCTGAATCTGTCTTATTGTGAATCTATTGCTTTAAACTGGAGCATTATTAGGACTGAAATGGCAACTTTGACTGCTAGCTTCATCCACCTCAGCTTTCCAACATGGCAATGGTACATTTACAGCCAGCTCTGGGAACCAAGCTGACCACTGACTCTGGGAAGCAGTGGTTCTATACTTCCATCCAGCATCACATAGCCCCAAAACTTTTTTTGGTCTGTACTACCAAAGGCTAAATCTACCAGGCATCACACTGTGTAGCTTGGAGATGCCTCTGTATGCTCTGGTGGGAATCCGCAGCCATGCTGTAGGTCAAGCCCACATGCTACAAACTTGCCATACTGTAGCTCAAGCCTGCAGGCTGCAGCTGGCCTGGGAGAGACAACTAGAAAGCTGTTTTTAGCTCTGCTTTAGAATCTTTTTTTTTTTAAAGCTTTCTCAGGTTTTAGGTGGAAGCTCTTACCCCATGTTTTGGCACCATTTGTAGCTGGATTTATCTCCAGTTCCACCCAGGTCTGCAGCTGCTCAGACTTAAATAAACACACAGAGGCTTATATTAATTAAAACTGCTCAGCTATTAGCTCAGGCTAACTACTGACTAGCTCTTGCACTTAAACTCACCCCATTTCTGTTAATCTATTTGTTGCCACATTTTCCTTGGCTTTACCTGTGTGCTATTGCATGCTGCTCCCTGGACAGCAGGCTAATGTCTCCTCACTCAGCCTTCTTCTTCCCAGAATTCTCCTTGTCTGCTTCTCCCACCTATACTTCCTGCCTGGCTACTGGCCAATCAGCATTTTATTAAATCAAGGTACAAAAGCATTATCCCACAGCAACTGTAGACTAGTAGGGAAGGACAGGGTCCCACTTCTACTTGTCCACAGTGAACCAGCAGGGAAGGAATGTACTGTACCTCTCCACAATGGACCAGCAGGAGCTGTGGTTTCCCATCTATGAGTCAGTTTACAAGTGCATCACAACCACTGAGTTTGAATGTATACACACACACACACACACACACACACACACATGCACGCATGCACAACACAACATACATTAGATTACAGCTTAGACATTTTATAGTGTGGATGTATGTGTGTGTATGTGTTTGGATGCACACATGCCATGACATACACGTAGAGGTAAAAGGACAACTTGCAGGAATTAATTCTCCCACCATGTGGGGTCTCAAAGATCAGATTCAGACTTGATAGTAGGCACCCTTATTCACTAACTAATTTCTCTGTCCCTTGGATAGACATTTTATTTCATTGTAGAACCTTGTGATTTCAATTTGACAGGATGTAGAATCACCAAAGATAAAAGCCTTGGAGCTACCTATGAGGGATTGTTTTAATTAGTATGGACTCTGAGCATGTCTGGGAGGGATTACCTTGATTTGGTTAATTGAAGTGGGAGGACTGACCCTAACTAGGTGGCTCCTTTCCTTTGGAGCCTTTTACCTTTCTGTAGCTAGAGTTTTCCTGCCTGGTCCACAGTCAGGACAAATCTCTGTTACCTGCCAGTCCCACAGCCGCTCAGACCCAATCAAGTAAACACAGAGACTTATATTGTTTATACTGTTTGGCCTAATGGCTCAGGCTTCTAGCTATCTAGTTCTTACATCTTAAATTAATCCATTTCTATAAATCTATATCTTGCCATGTGGCTCGTGGCTTACCGGCATCTTCACATGCTGCTTGTCATGGCGGTGGCTGGCAGTGTCTCTCCCACCTTCCTGTTCTCTCAACTCTTCTCTCTGTTAGTCCTGCCTATACTCCTGCCTGGCCACTGGCCAATCAGTGTTTTATTTATTGACCAATCAGAGCATTTGACATACAGACCATCCCACAGCACCTTTCCTTGTACCTTTCCTTGGGCTGAGGTCCTGAACTAAATAAGGAAGAGAAACCCTGCTGAGTAGCAGCATCTATCCATCCTTGTTCCTTGATTGTTGAGGCAGTGTGACCAGCTCAAGCTCCTGCTGCTGTGGTCTGAGCCCTCTGAGTGGGCCCAAAGAAATGCTCCTTCCCTTCAGCTGCTTTAGTCGTGGTATCTTATCACATTAACAGGAAAAGTTAATACAAACCTCTTGGTGTGACTCATAATGTAATCTTAAAAAGAGTGTTTTTTTCCCCCAGTGGTAATCTTGTATTTCTAAGTCATCTCTTTGAATGTCCGCTTCACAGTCTGTCACACAAGTCCCTGCCAGATGGGCCATGAGAACATCTAGGACCCAGGGCTCAGTGTGAGACTATTTGCAGTTGCCCATAGGAAAGTTTGTGGAAACAGTTACTTTTTGGTAAGGATAAATGCTGACTACAATCCACACCACTCCTCAAACTAGGGCTTAGAAGGTGATGGTGGGTTCTGTGAAAGATGGGAACTGCTGGCCTGATCCAGGCGTTGTTACTTCTGCACCAAGGTCAATATGAACAAGTGGAATGGGAAAGAACTAACTAAAATAGTGAAAGCCAACAGCTAAAACTTCAGAGACTTTTTCCTTTCTTTTTCTTTTTCTTTCTTTATTTTTTAGATATTCAGGCATTCCAGGCTAGCCTTGAACTTGTTATATACCAGAGGATGACATTGAAGTCTTAATCCCTGGCCTCCATTGCCTGACTTTTACAGGCATGTACCACTAGGCCTGTTTTATGCACTGTTGAAGATCAAACTGAAGGGCTGGTGCATGCTAAGGAGGTAGTCTACCAACTGAGCTACATCCTCAGCCTTACTTGAGAGATTTAGTAGCCATGGGTATTGAATTTGAATTATTTTGATATGAAACACACTCTTAGAAACAATAGAGCTATCCTACTGATGAGTGACATCATGCACAGAGTATTGCCAATCAAGGATGCTCACCCACATGTCATCCAAGAGTCTTTATTGTGCTCCTATATATAGACAGTCTATGTAGCTAGTTTGTTTCCAGTCCTTCAAGGAGGTCAACATGATATTTCAAGATCCTCCACCCCACCACATTGTTACTCTGCTAGACTCAAGACCCTAGGAAAATGGATACTATTAGAAGCCAAAGACAAAGTGGAGGACCCTTTGGGGACTATGTTAGATTCTTTACTATGTACTTTGTGACCTCATAGTCCTCTCTTGCATTGAAAGAAAACAACAGCAAGGACCCTGTTACATTAAAGTATCAAAATAAACCAAAGTATTATGAGATTGATGGCAATATAGTAGTCCCTTTATTTTTTTTTCTTCTGTCCCATACCAGGTAACTTTTTCTTACATGAGACAGAGACTTTGGATTTTTCTTTAACAAGCATGCTTGTGTTTAGAGAAAGAGAGAGCCAAGCTCCAACTCCAAAGCTAGTTTTACTTTTTAGTTGAATTGGGACTACGCAAAGACCATTTGCCTTATATATTTGTATGGAACAACAGAAACAAACATTTGGGAAGATTTATGAAATTTTATCTTGTTGGGAATGTGCTATACCATTAGGTCAATGTACTCTTTTTTTTTTTTTTTGGTTTTTCGAGACAGGGTTTCTCTGTGTAGCTTTGCGCCTTTCCTGGAACTCACTTGGTAGCCCAGGCTGGCCTCAAACTCACAGAGATCCGCCTGCCTCTGCCTCCCGAGTGCTGGGATTAAAGGCGTGCGCCACCACCACCCGGCCAATTTACTCTTTTTCTTGAGAAATTTTCTCTTGATGATTTGTCCTTCTAATATCTCATTTGTCCAGTGGTCTTCAAATTCCTTAGTGGGATGCTCTTAATTTCCTGGAATGACAAAAACAAAACCCTGTCACAACCCTAACTTTGGGGAGTTCCCTTTTTTGGCAAGTTATATCTGATCAAATGAAAGGCATGTGTTAGTCTCATAAGTTAGTTTAGATTGAATGGCCATGTTGTTTGATGTACTGTCACCTCTCTTAATCAAGAGGTCTCTCTTTTCAATCTAATCTTTATCAATGTTTTTTTAATTTAGTCTTTTTTACTAAAATTATTGTATTTATTTAAATACCAACCAGTTTCCCCTTTCTCCTCTCCTGCTGTTCCCTTCCCCCATCTGCTTTCTACCCACACCCCATCTACTCCTCACAAAGGGTAAGTTCTCCCATGGGAGTCAACATATCAAGTTGAGATAGGACTAAGCTCCTCCCCTCTTCATCAAGGCTGAGCAATGCATCCCACCATAGGGAATAGGTTTTAAAAAGCCAGCTCATGCTCCAAGGACAGATCCTGGTCCCACTGCTAGGGGCCCCACAAACACTAAGCTACACAACTACCATGCACATGCAGAAGGTCTAGGTTGGTCCCATCCAGGCTACCTAACTGTTGGTCTAGAGTCCATGAGCTCCAACAAGCTCAGGTCAACTGTCTTTGTGGGTTTCCCCATCATGATCTTGACTCCCTGGCTCATATAATTCTTCCTCCCTCTCTTCATCAGGACTCCCAGAACTTGGCCCAATGCTTGACTGTGGATCTCTGCATCTGCTTACACCAATTACTGAATGTAGGTCTATGATGACAATTAGAGCAGTCACCAATCTGATTACAGGAGAAGGCCAGTTCAGGCGCCCTCTCCTTATTGTTAGGAGTCTTAGCAGGGGTCATCTTTATGGATTCCAGGCATTTTCCCTGGCACCAGGTTTCTCCCTAACCTCATAATGGCTCCCTCTATCAAGATATCTCTTTCATTGCTCTTCCTCTCCATCCCTCCACCAACTTGACCATCCCAATCCCTCATGTTCCCATCCCACATCCCCTATGCCCACCCTCCCCCAACCCCCAGTTTACCCAGGAGATCTCATCTATTTCCCCTTCCCAGAGTGATCCATGAGTCCCTCTTAGGGTTCTCCTTGTTGCCTAGCGTCTCTGGGGCTGTGGTTTGTAGCCTGGTTATCCTTTGCTTTACATCTGCTATCCACTTATGAGTGAGTACATACTGTGCTTATCTTTCTAGGTCTGGGTTACCTCACTCAGGATGATTTTTTTCTATTTCCATCATTTGCCTGTAAATTTCATGATGTCATTGTTTTTTACCATTTACTAATATTCCATTGTGTAAATGTACCACATTTTCTTTATCCATTCTTTGGTTGAGGGGCATCTAGGTTGTTTCCAGGTTCTGGCTATTATGAACAATGCTGCTATGAACATAGTTGAGCAAGTATCCTTGTGGTATGATTTATCATCCTTTAGGTATATGCCCAAGAGTGATATTTCTGGGTCTTGAGGTAGATTGATTCTCAATTTTCTGAGAAACCACAGATTTCCAAAATGGCTGTACAAGTTTGCACTCACACCAGCAGTGAAGGAGTGTTCCCTTTGATCCACACCCTCTCCAACACAATCTGTAATCAATGTTTTTTATCTTAGCCATTCTGACAGGTATAAGATGATATCAGTGTCATTTTGATTTGCATTTCCCTGATGACTAAGGATGTTGAGCAATTCCTTAAATGTCTTTTGGCTATTTGAGATTTTTCTGTTGAGAATTCTTTGCTTAGATCTGTAGCCCATTTTTAAATTGGATTATTTGGTATTTTGATTTCTAGTTTCTTGAGTTCTTTATTTATTTTGGAGCTCAGCCCTCTGTCAGATGTGGGGTTGGTGAAGATCTTTTCCCATTCTGTAGGCTGCTGTTTTGTCTTATTGACCATGTCCTTTGCCTTACAGAAGCTTTTCAGTTTCAGGAGGTCCCATTTATTAATTGTTAATCTCAGTGTCTGTTCTACTTGTGTCATATTCAGGAAGTAGTCTCCTATGCCCATACATTCAAGGCTACTTTCAACTTTCCCTTCTATCAGGTTCATGTGACTGTATTTATGTTGAGGTCTTTGATCCACTTGGACTTGAGTTCTTTGCAGGGCGATAGATGTGGATTTATTTGTATTCTTCTACATGTTAATACCCAGATATGTCAACACCATTTGTTGAAGACACGCTCTTTTTTGCATTGTACAATTTTGGTTTCTTAGTCAAAAATCAGGTATTCATAGGTGTGTAGATTTATATCAGACTCTTCAGCTTGATTCCATTGATTCACAGGTCTGTTTTTATGCTAATACCTAGTGGTTTTTATTACTATAGCTCTATAGTAGAGCTTGTGGTCAGGGATGGCAATGCCTCCAGAAGTTGCCTTATTGTACAGGATTGTTTTAGCTATTCTGGGTTTTTTGTTTTTTCATATGAAGTTGAGTATTGTTCTTTCAAAGTCTGTGAAGAATTGTGTTGGGATTTTGATTGGTATTGCATTGAATCTGTAGATTGCTTTTGATAAAATTGCCATTTTTACTATGTTGATCTTACCTATCCAAGAGCATGGGTGATCTTTCCATTTTCTGATATCTTCTTCAATTTATTTCTTCAGAGACTTAAAGTTCTTGTCATACAGGTCTTTCACTTGTTTGATTAGAGTTACTCCAAGGTATTTTACACTATTTGTAGTTATCATAAAGGATGTTGTTTCTCTAATTTCATTCTCAGCCCATTTATCATTTGTATATAAGAGGGCTACTGATTTTTTTTTAGTTAATCTTGTATCCCACCACATTACTGAAGGTGTTATCAGTTGTATGAGTTCCTCAGTAGAGTTTTTGGAATCACTTATGTATACTATCATACCACCTGCAAATAGTGAAAGTTTGAATTCTTCCTTTCTAATTTGTATCCTCTTGATCTCCTGTGTTGTCTTAATGCTCTAGCTAGAACTTCAAGTACTATATTGAATAGATATGAGGAGAGTGGACAGCCTTGTCTTCTGCCTGATTTTAGTGGAATTACTTTGAGTCTCTCTCCATTTAATTTGATGTTGGCTGTTGGCTTGCTGTAAATTGCCTTTGTTATGTTTAGGTATGTTCCTTGTATTCCTGATATCTTCAAGATCTTTATCATGAAAGGTTGTTGGATTTTGTCAAAGACTTTTTCAGCATCTAATGAGATGATTATGTTTTTTTTTCTTTTTTTCAGTTTGTTTATATGGTGCATTACATTGACAGATTTTTGTATGTTGAACCACCACTGTATTTCTTGGATAAAGCCTACTTGATCATGGTGGATGATTGTTTTGATATGTTCTTGGATTTGGTTAGCCAGTATTTTGTTGAGTATTTTTGCATCAATGTTCATGAGGAAGATTGGTCTGTAATTCTCTTTCTTTGTTGCATCTTTGTGCGGTTTGGGTATCAGGTAACTGTAGCCTTCTAAAAAGAGTTTGGCAATGTTCCTTCTGTTTCTATTGTGTGGAACAACTTGAGGAGTATTGGTATTAGCTCTTCTTTGAAGTTCTGATAGAATTCTGCACTGAAACCATCTGGTTCTGGGCTTTTTTTTGGTGGGAGAATTTTAATAACTGCTTCTATTTCCTTAGGGGTTATTGATCTACTTAAATTGGTTATATGGTCTTGATATAATTTTGATATGTGGTACGTATCCAGAAAAATTTTCCATTTCTTATAGATTTTCCAATATTGTGGAGTACAGGTTTTTTGAAGTATGACATAATGATTCTCTGGGTTTCATCAGTGTCTGTTGTTATGTTCCCCTTTTCATTTCCTTTTTGTTTGTTTGTTTTTTTTGTTTTTGTTTTTCAAGACAGGGTTTCTCTGTGTAGCTTTGGAGCCTGTCCTGGAACTCGCTCTGTAGCCCAGGCTGGCCTCAAACTCACAGGGATCCGCCTGCCTCTGCCTCCCAAGTGCTGAGATTAAAGGCATGCACCACCACCCGGCTGATTTTGTTAATTTGGGTATTTTTTCTCTGCCTTTTGGTTAGTTTGGATAAGGGTTTGTCTATCTTGTTGATTTTCTTAGAGAACCAACTCTTTGTTTCATTGATTCTTTGTATTGTTCTTTGTTTCTATTTTATTGATTTCATCCCTCAGTTTGATTATTAGCTGCCATCTACTCTTCCTGGGTGAGTTTGCTTCTTTTTATTCTAGAGCTTTCTGGTGTGCTGTTAAGTCACTAGTGTGAAATTTCTCCAGATTCTTTATGTGGGCACTTAGTGCTATGAACTTTTCACTTAGTACTTCTTTCATTGTGTTCCATAAGTTTGGATATGTTGTGCATTCATTTTCATTGAATTCTAGGAAGTCTTTAATTCCTTTATTTCTTCCTTGACCCAGTGGTGATTCAGTTGGGCATTATTCAGTTTCCATGAGATTGTAGGCTTTCTGTAGTTTGTGCTGTTGTTGAATTCTAACTTTAAGCCATGGTGATCCAATAAGATACACAGGGTTATTCCAATTGTTTTGTATCTGTTGAGATTTGCTTTGTGACTAAGTATGTGGTCAATTTTCGAAAAGGTTTCATGGGGTGCTGAGTAGAAGGTATATTATTTTGTGTTTGGGTAAAACGTTCTAAAGATATCTAGTAAGTCTATTTGAGTCATAACATCTGTTAGTTCCCTTATTTCTCTGTTATGTTTCTGTTTGGCAGACCTGTCCAGTGGTAAGAGTGGAGTACTGAAGTCTCCCACTATTAGTGTGTGCGGTTTGATGTGTCATTTATGCTTTAGTAATATTTCTTTTACAAAGGTGGGTGCTCTTGTATTGGGGCATATATATACAGAATTGAGACTTCATCTTGATGGATTTCTCCTGTGATGAATATGAAATGTCTTTCTCAATCTTTTTGGTTAATTTTAGTTTGAAGTCTGTTTTGTTAGAGATTAGGATAGCTACATCAACTTGTTTCTTAGGTCCATTTGATTGGAAAATATTTTCCCAACCCTTTATTCTGAGGTAATGTCTCTCTTTCAAATTGAGGTGTATTTCATGTATGCAGCAGAAGGATGGATCCTGTTTTCATATCCATTCAGTTAGCCTGTGTCTTTTTATAGGTAAATTAAGACCATTGATATCAAGAGATATTAATGACCAACAATTGTTAATTTCTGTTATTTTTTAGTTTTGTTTTTGTTGGTAGTGTGTGTGTGTGTGTGTCTGTGTGTGTGTGTATTTCCCTTCTTTGGGAGTTGTTGGTTTGAGATTATCTATTGCCTGTGTTTTTGTGAGTGCAGCTAAGTTCCTTGGATTGGAGTTTTCCTTATAGGGCTTTTTGTAGGCTGGATAGGTATTGTTTAAATCCGGTTTTGTCATAGAATATTTTGTTTTCTCCATCTATGGTGATTGAAAGTTTTGCTGGGTATAGTAGTCTGGGTTGGCATCTGTTGTTTCTTAGTGCCTGCAAAGAATCTGTCCAGGATCTTCTGACTTTCAGGATCTCCATTAAGAAATTGGGTGTAATTTTGATAGGTCTGTCTTTATATATTACTTGACCTTTTTCCTTTGCTGCTCTTAATATTCTTTCTTTATTCTCTGTATTTGGTGTTTTGATTATTTTATGTTGAGAGGCCTTTTTTGTGGTCCAGTCTATTTGGTGTGCTGTCAGCTTCTTGTATCTTCATAGGCATGAAATTTTCTTCTATGACTTTGTTGAATATATTTTCTGTGCCTTTGAGCTGGAATTCTTTTCCTTCCTCTATTCCTATTATTCTTAGGTTTAGTATTTTCATGCTGTTCCAGATTTTCTGCATGTTTTGTGTTAAGAATTTGTTGGATTTAACATTTTCTTTGGCTGATGAATCTATTTCCTCTGTCATATCTTCAATACCTGAGGTTCTGTCTTCCATCTCTTATATTCTGTTGGCTACGCTTGCATCTGTATTTCTTGTTCGTTTGCCCAGATTTTCCATTTCCAGACTTCCTTCTGTTTATCTTTTCTCTATCACCTCTATTTCAATTTTCAACTCTTGAACTGTTTCCTTCACCTGTTTGATCGTTTTTTTCTTGGCTTTCTTTAATGGATTTATTGATTTCTTCCATTTTTTTTGTTTGTCTTTCCCTCCATTTCTTTAAAGGAATTTTTAATTTCCTCTTTAAGGGCTTCTATCATTTTTATTAAATTATGATGGGCTCAGTGGGCTTGGGCAGCAGAGTGGATCTTGCAGGTTACAGGGTCCAATGGGTGGCAGTGGTGGTGGAGCTGTCTGCCCACAGGACTCTCACCTGCTGGCCTGCTGCTGGGGCTCCTCCTCCAATTGGTCCTGATAGTACTTGTGCCTCTAGGGACTGCTGACTTTGCAGGGGAATGGTTGGCCAGGGAGATGACAGTGGGTGGGTGGGCTTTTATGGCAGAGTGGGCCTTGCAGGATACAGGGTCCAACGGGCAATCTTTATCAATTTTAATGATCTCCACAGCTTTTCTTCTCCTGTCGAAACAAAAGCAAAACCTCTTCCCCAACATAACACATATCCTGGTTTCCATTCTGATGTCAACATATCTTTGAAGTATAGAGTAATTCAGCAGATTTTTTTCTACTATCCAATGTCTCCCTGCAGCTATCATTCCTTTCTCATTAGCATTAAAAATTTAAAGTTAATAAAGCATTGTATAGTCTACCTCTGGGATCATTATTACCTCTTTCTATTTATTAAGCATATCTTTTAAAGTGCAATTTGATATTTCTATAATTGTTTGTCCTGTAGGATTGTGTGATATATATGTAATATGCTTTATGTTATAATATGCAAAAGAAAATTGTTTCATTTTACTAGAGATATATGACGAAGCATTGTCAGTCTTAATTTTACAGTTATTCCCATAATGGCCATAACTTCTAATAAATGTGTAATTACAGAATCAACCCTTTGGAACTTAAAGCAGTTGCCCATTGAAATCTTGAATATTTATCTATGGTATGGTGCACATACTTTAATTTTAAGAACTCTATAAAATGAAACACATCCATTTGCCAAATTTCATGTCTTCATATACTCTTTTGGTTACTTCATGCAGGTAGTGGAGTTTAGCTATACTGTAGCTGGAGAGTTTTCTCTCCGGGTCCCGCCAAGCCCCGGCAGTCCAACAGCCCACTTACAAAATAAACACACAGAGGCTTATATTATTTAAACTGTTTGGCCTAATGGCTCAGGCTTCTAGCTATCTAGTTCTTACATCTTAAATTAATCCATTTCTATAAATCTATACCTTGCCACGTGGCTCATGGCTTACCGGCATCTTCACATGCTGCTTGTCATGGCAGCGGCTGGCAGTGTCTCCCTCTGCCTTCCTGTTCTCTCAATTCTCCTCTCTGTTAGTCCCGCCTATACTTCCTGCCTTGCTACTGGAAAAACAATCTTTTATTTATTGACCAATCAGAGCAACACATTTGACATACAGACCATCCCACAGCACTATACAAAGAATAAGTAGGACATTTCATTATAGTTTCCTTGGCTTGTTGCAAAGAGACAGAAAAATCTTTTTTCAAACTTTTGCTATTAACATGGTATTTCTTATGAAATTCTGAGAATTTCCTACCAATAGCTGATCAATTTTATCATTACTTTCTGCTAGAGGGCCTTGTAGACCCATATGGGATCTGATATATGTTATATATGGGATGATTTATATTTCTGACTATTTCTTGTAACTGAACAAATAAAGTTAATTCTGAATAATCTGGAATAAGTTCAGTAGTTTAAATATGTAAAACAGCTCTTTTTGCTTATTGAGAGCCAGTACCTATATTAGGAGTTTCTGGAAAATCTAATAATACCATGAGAATAGCATATAACTCTGACTTTTGAACAGAATCATAAGGGCTCTGAACCAGTTTACTTAAATTTCCTGACTTACAACCTGCCTTTCCTTATTTATTTGCATCAGTATAGAATGTAGGGGTTCCCGAAGTTGCTGTTCCTCATACAATGTGAGGAGAGATCCAATTAGTTCTTTTTGTAAATTGAAGTCTTATCATGGACCATTAGAGGCCAGCTCCCACAGTCTGCTCCAGTGAAAAAGAAGACCTCAGAGTAGCAGGGGCTTAGGGAACATTTTTATCTGAGAGTTTTTAGAAATAAGTTTCTATCTATCTGAGGGGTAAATAATAAGGAAACACACATGATTTCTGGTGGTAACTTTCTCTTTTACTTCAACTTAAGAAATCCTCTCTCCTAAAATCTCTCTCTGAAAATATCTCTGTCTCCACATAGTTACATCTCTTTATATACAGCTACATTTTTCACATATACTTACACAGCACACTCTTCTCTCTGAAAATCTCTCTTGTTCTCTCTCCTGCCTAACTATTCATGTTCTCTCCTCAGCTCCTTCTGCACACACACACTCACACTCTAACATACACACCCGCTGCCCAGCTCTTTCCATAGTTCCTTCACATAGAGAGAGAACATGGGTAGGATCCTGACATTGTAACTTATTGTCCAGAGTCTGACTGTGGAGCAGCAGCGGCAGTGTGGAGAGAGATGGCTGTGTAGAACTATGTGAGAGCTACTGCCATAAAGGAAGAACTATGTGAAGGAACTATGGAAAGAGCTGGGCAGTGGGTGTGTGTATGTGTAGGTCATGTTGTTTCTCTTAGGCTAGTAATGTCACATTGACATGTAGCTCTAAGTTGGTGATGAATCCCAGACAGTAAACAACTGGCTGAACCTTGAGCTGTCAATGTACATGCAGAAAGAGAGCTATTGCAAAGAGCTATGTCTCAATGTAAACAGCCTGGTCTTGATTTAGCAATAAACAGCACCTGGGGATTAGGCTGTCTGTATATTCTGCAGGGGCAGCTTAGTCTGCCTCAAATTTGTTCTGAAGTCCAAAATTAGCTGTCTATATAAAAGGCTGTATTTTTGAGTGAGAATCCTATGTCAGTCTGAGTAATGTAAAATATCCTAGTATTATTTCTATACATCAAAATTATATAGCCTAGCCGGGCGTTGGTGGCGCACGCCTTTAATCCCAGCACTCGGGAGGCAGAGGCAGGTGGATCTCTGTGAGTTCGAGGCCAGCCTGGGCTACCAAGTGAGCTCCAGGAAAGGCGCAAAGCTACACAGAGAAACCCTGTCTCGAAAAACCAAAAAAAAAAAATTATATAGCCTAAAGAAAAGTCATCTTCCAGAACATCCACAGCTGTATGTGTGCCCAATAAGTGTAAAACACACCACTGAAGGGCATAGCAGTGGCATCCGAGAAAGTTACAGACAGCAAACAACCAGTCATTGACAGTCAGTAACCCCACAGCTTTACCAAGGGGGGCCTTCAACAAGGAATCATGTGTCTCGTGGGCTGCCTTTAAACACCAGTTGTCACTGCTAGTACAACGACCCCTGCAAAGTCTCTTATTTTGGGATATTTTGGGATATTGCTAATCTCTCCCAATAAATAAATCACTGCAAGCTCTTTGCCAGTGTTCATTTTCTGCCCCATAATGAGGAAATTTATTGTTATTAAAAGGTACCACAATTACTGTTGGGTTTATTTCTGTTAACTGATGAAGCCTCAAATTTCCCTTCAGAATCAGTTCAGAAACCTTTTCTACATAGGTCTTTATTTTTTTTCACTCTGTGATGTGAAAATATCCATTCTAAAATACTATCTTCTCTCTGTATAGGGATTCCTGTAGGAGAATGTGTAGAGGGTAATATGACCAGGAAACAATCAAGCTCTGGATCCAAGTGATCCATATGTACATCCCATAATTTCTCTTCTACCAAAGTCAATTCTCTCTCAGCTTCAGATGATAATTTTCTTGGATTATTTAAGTCCTTATCATCTTGTAAGGTTTGAAATAAATTACTTAGTTCTTGAGTTGTCAATCCAATTGTGGGCTGTATCAAGTTAATATACCCAGCAATATTTTAAAATCATTGGGTTCATACTTGATCTCTCCTGATTTGAACTTTCTGTGGTTGAATTTTCTGTAACCTATCTTATATCTTAGGTAATTAGTATAATCTCCTCTTTGTATTTTTCAGGAGGAATTTGTAGTCCCCAACAAGGCCAATTTTTCTTTACTTCATCAAATATTTTTTCTAAGGTATCTGTGTCTGAATCAGCTAGTAAGATATCATCCATATAATGGTAAATTATAGATTAAGTGAATTGTTTATGAATTGTTTCTAATGGCTGTTGTACAAAATATTGACACAAGATGGGGCTGTTTCCCTTGTGGGAGAATTTTCCGATGGTGCCTTTTAAGAGGCTGGGAATTATTATAAGTAGGTACTATGAAGGCAAACTTTTCTCTATCCTGTTCTTGTAAAGGTATAGTTAAAAAAAAAGGCAGTCTTTTAAATCAATCACTACAATAGACCATCCTTTAGGTAATAAAGAAAGTAAGGGAATTCCAGGCTGTAAAGAGTCTATTGGCTGGATCACCTTCTTAATAGCTCTCAAATCTGTTACCATTCTCCATTTTCCAGATTTCTTTTTAATGACAAATATAGGAGAATTCCAAGGACTGCCAAGTTCTTCAATATATTGAGCATTTAGATATTCCTGTAACAGCTGTTCTAATGCCTTTAATTTTTTCTGATGTCAAAGACCATTGTTCCACCCAGACAGGTTTGTCTGTTAATAATTTTAAAGGTAGGGCTGTTGGTACCTTTGAAAGATCAACAGCTGTTGTGCCGTGCTTATGTTCAACCTGAGTGGTTAGTGACTGTTCTTGATAATATCTTTTAATATTTCTCTCAGAAGCATTCTTTATTTTATAGTTTGTTTCTGAGATTGGAGGAATGTTAACCTGTGTTTTCCATTGTTGTACAAATTACATCTGCCCTTCTGGCCCTATATATTCACCCCAGCTTGCACTTTGTTTAACCAGAGATAAAATTCCAATCCTTAGAAGCTAAATATTTTCATCCTGAAGAGGCCAATCTGGGTACCAAGATTTTGGTGAACTTATTGATACATCTGCACAAGTGTCTAGTAAACTTCAATTACAGTGCCATTTATTTGTATTTTTAGCTTTGATCTTTGATCATTTATAGAAGTTTGCCAAAGAACTTGTTTTATCATCTCTCCTGAAAATTTTGTTTTATCTATTGAAGCTGTTCTGTCATCCAGAGCGGTATGTTTTTCACAGCATGCATTAAGTCTTTTTTTTAAAAGAAAATTTTTTCATTCATTTTGCACACCAATCAAAAGATCCCCCTCTTTCCTCATCCCAGCCCCTAGCCTTCCCCCACAACCCACCCTCCACTCCCCTCTACAAAGAAAGCAAGGCCTCCCATGGAGAGGCACATCCAGTAGAGGCAGGTCCAAGCCCTTCCCCTTGTCTCAAGGCTGCATGGGGTGTCCCATCATAGGTAGTAGGCTCCAAAAAGCCTGCTCATGCACCAGGGATGGATTCTGATTCTACTGCCAGGGGGACCCCCAAACAGATCAAGCTACACAATTGTCTTGCCATGCAGAGGGCCTAGTCCAGTCCCATGCAGGCTCCACAGCCATTGATCCAACTTCCATGAGTCCCACTAGTTTGGTTTGGTTGTCTCTGCACGTTTCCCCATCATGATCCAGATGCACTTGCTCATAGAATCCCTCCTCTCTCTCTCCTACTGGATGCCTGGAGCTCTGCCTGGTGTTTGGCTGCGGATCTCTGCATCTGCCTCCATTAGTCAGTCATTGCATAAAAGGTCTGTGATGAGAGTTAGGGTATTCCCCAATCTTATCACTGGGGCAAGCCAGTTCAGTTCAGGCACCCTCTCCACTATTTCTAGTAGCCCAAGCTCTGATCATCCTTGGGGATTCCTAGCAACTTCCCTAGCACTGGTTTTCTCTCTCTCCCCATGATATCTCCCTCTATCATGGTATCTCTCTCATTGCTCTCCCACTCCATCCCTTTCCAGCTCAACCATCCTGTTCCCTTATGTTCTCATCCCCCACCCCTACCCTCCATTGCCCACCCCTCACCTGCCCAGTTCACTCATGGAGATCTCATCTATTTCCCCTTCCCAGGGCAATCCATGCATCCCTCTTTGGGTCTTCCTTGTTAGCTAGCTTCTCTGGAGTTGTGGGTTGTTGTCTGGTTATCCTTTGCTTCTAGTATCCACTTATGAGTGGGAACATACCATGTTTGCCCTTCTGAATCTGGGTTACCTCACTCAGGTTGATATTTTCTAGTTCCATCCATTTGCCTGCAAATTTCATGATGTCACTATTTTACTCTGCTGAGTAGTAATCCATTGTGTATATGTACCACATTTTCTTAATCCATTCTTCAGTTGAGGGGCATCTAGATGTTTCCAGGTTCTGACTATTATGAATAATGCTGCTATGAATGTATTTGAGCATGTGTCTCTGTGGTATGATTGAGCATTCCTTGGGTATATGCCCAAGAGTGGTATAGCTGGGTCTTGAGGAAGATTGATTCCCAATTTTCTAAGAAACCACCACACTAATTTCCAAAGTGGTTGTACAAGTTTGCCCTCCCACCAACAGTGCAGGAGTGTTTCTCTTGCTTCACATCCTCTCCACATAAGCTGTCTGCAGTGCTTTGATATTCGCCGTTCTGACAAGGGTAAGATGGTATCTCAGAGTCATTTTGATTTATATTTCCCTGATGACTAAAGATGCTGAGCAATTCCTTAAATGTCTTTCAACCATTTGAAATTCTTCCTTTGAGAATTCTCTGTTTAGCTCTATAGCCCATTTTTAAAAATTGGACTGTTAGGTATTTTGATGTCTAGTTTCTTGAGTTCTTTATATATTTTGGAGATCAGCCCTCTCTCAGATTGGTTGGTGAAAATCTTTTCCCATTCAGTAGGTTGTTACTTTGTCTTTTTTACTGTGTCCTCTGCCTTACAGAAGTTTTTCAGTTTCAGGAGGTCCCATTTATTAATTATTGCTCTTAGTGTCTGTGCTACTGGTGTTATATTTAGGAAGTAGACTCCTGTGCCAATTCATTCAAGACTACTTCCTACTTTCTCTTCTATCAGATTCAGTGTAATTGATTATATTTTGAGGTCTTTGGTCCACTTGGACTTGAGATTTTGCATGGCAATAGATGTGGATCTACTTGAAGTCTTCTACATATTGACATCCAATTATGCCAGCACCATTTGTTGAAGATGCTTTCTTTTTTCCATTGTATAGTTTTGGCGTCTTTGTCCAAAATCAGGTGTTCATAGGTGTTTGGGTTAATGTCAGGGTCTTCAATTCAATTCCATTTGTCTACATGTTGGTTTTTATGCCAACACCAAGCTGTTTTTATTACTATAGCTCTACAGTAGAGCTTGATGTCAGGGATGGTGACACCTCCAGAGGTGGCTTTGTTGTACAGGATTCTTTTGGCTATTCTGGGTTTTCTGTTTTTCCAAATGAAGTTGAGTATTGTTCATTTGAGTCTGTGAAGAATTGTGTTTGGATTTTGATGGGGATTGCATTGAATCTATAGATTGCTTTTGGTAAGATTGCCATTTTTACTATGTTAATCCTACCTATCCATGAGCATGAGAGATCTTTCCATTTTCTGATATCTTCTTCAATTTCTTTCTTCAGGGACTTAAAGTTCTTGTAATACTTAGAATACTTCCTTACTTAGAATTTCCCCAAGGTATTTTATATTATTTGTGGCTATTGTAAAGGGTGATGTTTCTCTGATTTCTTTCTCAGCCCATTTATCATTTGTATATAAGAGGGCTACTGATTTTTTTTAGTTAATCTTGTATCCTGCCACATTACTGAAGGTGTTTATCAGATATAGGAGTTCCCTGGTAGAATTTTTGGAGTCACTTATGTATACTATCATACCACCTGCAAAAAGTGAAAGTTTGATTTCTTCCTTTCTAATTTGTATCCTCTTGATCTCCTTTGTTGTCTTATTGCTCTAGCTAGAACTTCAAGTACTATATTGGATAGATATGGGGAGAGTGGACAGCCTTGTCTTCTTCCTGATTTTAGTGGAATTGCTTTGAGTTTCTCTCCATTTAATTTGATGTTGGCTGTTGGCTTGCTGTTAATTGCCTTTAATATGTTTAGGTATGTTCCTTGTATTCCTGATATCTCCAATACCTTTATCATGAAGGGCTGTTCAATTTTATCAAAGGCCTTTTCAGCAGCTAATGAAATGATCATGTGGGTTTTTTTCTTTCAGTTTGTTTATATGGTGTATTACATTGACAGATTTTCATATGTTGAACCATCCTTGCATCTCTGGGATGAAGCCTACTTGATCATGGTAGACAATTTTTTTGATGTGTTCTTGGAGTTGGTTTGCCAATATTTTATTGAGTATTTTTGCATCAATGTTCATGAGGGAGATTGGTCTGTAATTCTCTTTCTTTGTTGCATCTTTGTGTGGCTTGGGAATGAGAGTAACTGTAGCCTCATAAAAGGAGTTTGGTAACCTTCCTTCTGTTTCTATTGTGTGGAACAATTTGAAGAGTATTGGTATTAACTCTTCTTTGAAAATCTGGTAGAATTCTGCATTGAAACCATCTAGTCATGGGCTTGTTTTGGTTGGGAAATTTTAATGACTGTTTCTATGTCCTTAGGGGTTATTGGTCTATTTAAATTGTTTATCTGGCCTTGATTTAACTTTGGTATGTGGTACCTATGCAGAAAATTGTCCATTTCTTATAGATTTTGCAATTTTGTGGAGTACAGGTCTTTTAAATATGGCCTGATGATTTTCTGGATTTCCTCATTGTCTGTTGTTATGTCTCCCTTTTCATTTCTGATTTTGTTAATTTGGATGCTCTCTCTCTCTACCTTTTGGTTAGTTTGGATAAGGGTTTGTCTATGTTGTTGATTTTCTCAAAGGACCAACTTTTTGTTTCATTGATTCTTTGTAGTGTTCTTTTTGTTTTTATTTTATTGATTTCATCTTTCAATTTGATTATTTCCTAGGGTCTATTCCTCCTGGGTGAGTTTGCTTCTCTTTGTTCTAGAACTTTTAGGTGTGCTGTTAAGTCACTAGTGTGAGATTTCTCCAACTTCTTTATGTGGGCATTTAATGCTATGAATTTTCCTCTTAGCACTGCTTTCATAGTGTTCCATAAGTT
Organism: Peromyscus nudipes; assembly: GCA_902168325.1. Taxonomy (NCBI): domain Eukaryota; kingdom Metazoa; phylum Chordata; class Mammalia; order Rodentia; family Cricetidae; genus Peromyscus; species Peromyscus nudipes. The sequence continues at coordinate 16,168 of CABHPH010134289.1, read as the reverse complement.
TGGGTACGTGGTATCTTCATTTTCATTCAATTCTAGGAAATCTTTAATTTCTTTCTTATTTCTTCCTTGACTCATTGGTGATTCAGTTCAGCATTATTCAGTTTCCATGAGATTGTAGGCTTTCTATAATTTTTGTTGTTTTTGAAATCTAACTTTAAGCCATGGTGGTCCTATAGAACACAGGAGGTTATTCCATGTTTTTTTTTTTTTTTAAATCTGTTGAGATTTGCTTTGTGACCGAGTATGTGGTCAATTTTAGAGAAAGTTCAATGGGGTGCTGAGAAGAAGTTATATTCTTTTTGTTAGGGTGGAATGTTCTGTAGATATTGATTAAGTCCATTTGGGTCATAACATCTGTTAGGTCCCTTATTTCTCTGTTAAGTTTCTGTCTGACTGATCTTTCCAGTGGTGAGAGTGGAGTGTTGAAGTCTTCCACTATTAATGCGTGGAGTTTGGTGTATAATTTAAGATTTAGTAATGTTTATTTTACATATGTGAGTGCCTTTATATTTGAGGCATAAATGTTCAGAATTGAAACTTCATCATGGTGGATCTTTCCTGTGATGTGTATGTAATGTCCTTCTCAATCTCTTTTGATTGATTTTCGTTTGAAGTCTATTTTGTTAGATATAAGGATAGCTGTACCAACTTGCCTCTTAAGTCCATTTGATTGGAAAGTCTTTTCTCAGCTTTTTACTCTGAGGTAGTGTCTGTCTCTGAAGTTAAGGTGTGTTTCTTGTATGTAGGGGAAAGATGGGTCCTGATTTCATATCCATTCTGTTAATCTGTGTCTTTTTATAGGTGAATTAAGTCCATTGATATTAAGGGATATTAATGACCAATGATTGTTAATTCCTGTTATCTTTTAATGGTAGTGTGTGTGTATTTCTCTTCTTTGGGATTTAGTGCTGTGGGATTATCTATTGCCTGTGTTTTCATAGGTGTATCTGACTTCCTTAGGTTGGAATTTTCCTTGTAGTGCTTTCTGTAGGGCTGGATTTGTGGATAGGTATTGTTTAAATCTGGTTTCTGCTGTGGATATTGATCGCTCTGTATGCTGTGAATGTGTTGTTTTTGATTTTGTTGATAAATAAAATGCTGATTGGCCAGTAGCCAGGCAGAAAGTATAGTATAGGTGGGAGAGGAGAATTCTGGGAACAGGAAGGCTGAGTTAGGAGATGCTGCCAGCCGCTGCCATGAGAAGTAAGATGTAAAGTACCGGTAAGCCACAAGCCACGTGGCAACTTATAGATTAATAGAAATGGGTTAATTTATATAAAAACTAGATACCAAGAAGCCTGCCATGGCCATACAGTTTATAAGTAATATAAGTCTCTGTGTGTTTACTTAGGTCTGAGCAGCAACAATAGCCGGGTGGACTAGAGAGAACTCCAGCTACAGGTTTTGACTTGGAATATCTTGTTCACTCCGTCTATGGTGATTGAAAGTTTTGCTGGGTATATTAGTCTAGGCTGGCGTCCATGGTCTCTTAGTGTCTGCATTACATCTGTCCAGGACCTTCTGGCTTTCAAAATCTCCATTGAGATGTCGGATGTTATTCTGATGGGTCTACCTTTATAAGTCACTTGGCCTTTTTCCTTTGCCTCTCTTAATATTCTTTCTTTATTCTGTGTGTTTAGTGGTTTCATTATTATGTGGCGAGGGAACATTTTTGGGGGTCTAGTCTATTTGGTGTTCTATAAGCTTCTTGTATCTTCATAAGCATTTCCTTCTTTATGTTGACAAAGTTTTCTTCTATGATTTTGTTGAATATATTTTCTGTGCCTTTGTGTTGATATTCTTCTCCTCCTATCCCTATTATTCTTAGGTTTAGTCTTTTCATGGTGTCCCAGATTTCCTGGACATTTTGTGTTATGATTTTTTTGGCTTTGGTGTTTTCTTTGACTGACGAATCTATTTTCTCTATTGTGTCCTCTACACCAGAAATTCTCTCTTCCATCTCTTGTATTCTGTTAGTTATGCTGGCATCTGTGTTTCCTGTTCGTTTACTCATATTTTCTATTTCCAGCATTCCCTTTGTTTGTGTCTTCTTCATTGTTTCTGTTTCACTTTTCAGGTCTTGAACTGTTTCCCTCACATGTTTAATTGCTTTTTCATGGTTTTCTTGGCTTTCTTTCGGGGATTTATTGACTTCTTCCAATTATTTGTTTGTCTTTTCCTCAAATTCTTTATTGATTTCTTCCAATTTTTTGTTTGCCTTTTCCTCAATTTCTTTAAGGGAATTTTTCATTTCCTCTTTAAAGGCTTCTAGCACCTTTATGAAGTTATTTTTAATGTAGCTTTCTTCTGCTTCTTCTACCTTGTAATGTTCAGGTCTTGCTGTTGTAGAAGGTCTAGGTTCTGGTGATGCTATATTGCTCTTTACTTTGTTGTATTTATTTTTGCATTGGTATCTACCCATCTCTTCCTCCAACAGGTGCAAGAAGTGCCTGTGTCTGAGCAAGCTACTGATGGTCCAATCAGTACTTGTTGTGTCTGTGTCTCAGGGGACCCCTCTGGGTCTAATCTTAGCTCTTGTTCTAATTGGAGCTAACAGATTCTGTATCTCAGGGAGCTGCTCTTGGTCCAATGCAAGCTAGCTGATTATGTATGTCAGGAAGCTTCTCTTGTTCCAATGAGAGCTGGCAGATTCTGTGTCTCAGGAAACCATCTTGGTCCAATGAAAGCTGGTGGCTTTTGTATCTCAGGAAGTTACTGGGGTCTCAGGTAGATGGGTATTGGGGTATGGTGTGGGTCTTGCAGATTGCAGGGTCTGAAGGGGGGAGTTGGTGGTGGTGGGTCTGCCTGAAGCAGTTTTCCCTGCTGGCCAGCAACTGGGGCAGAATTGGATAGGGGTTCCTGGGGACTGGCTGTGTCCCAGGGCCTGGGTCCTAGAGCATATTAAGTCTTTTAATTGTTTTGTGCATGAGTTTCCTCAATGCTGATGGGGAATGACTGAACCAAATTTGACATGGGGGCCTGTGAGAGGCCCCCTAAGGCATTTCCCAATGACAAAGGGTTATCTTGCCTGTCCCTTGTTGATCTGCATTCATTAGTCCAATGCTGGCTTTTTGCCACACCTTCTGCATATTTCAGAAAGCTGGGGCCTTCTGTTTGGATTATATCTATAATACTCACCTTGCCTACAGTCCCTTTCCAGATGACCTTGCCTACCACAATTAAAATATCTGACATTTTGATTTTTTCTTAAAATTTTTAGAAATCACTTCTCCTATCCAAGTATCATTGTAAGTGTGAGATCCAATATCAGCTATTTTTCAGATTCATTCATCTATGGGTGCTGAGCTTGCCTTTAAAGGCCTAATCACCCTTTTCTATTCTTAATTACCATTTTCAAAAGCCAAACATTCAATTAATATTTGTCTAGCTAATGAATCTGATATCATTCTATTTACAGCTGAAGTTGATCTTTGTGAAAAAATCAGTGAAGGCTTCTTTGGGGCCTCATATAATTTTAGTACAAGACTCAGTCCCATTTCCTGGTTCTTCAACCTTTTCGCAAGCATTCAAAGCTGCTGTATGGCATAGAGCCAAAGAGTGATCATCAGCTCTAACCTGTCTTTGCAAATTAGTATACTGACCTCCACCAAGAAGCTGATCTTAGAAAATTTCCATACCCTTAGCCCTACCTCATTGTTCTATGACCTTAACTTCTTCTCTCCACCAGGTTCTCCACTGTAACTGAGGACCAACTTCCAATATTACTGTGGCTAAATCTTTCCAGTCTTGTGGAATAGTTCTGTTCCAAGTTGCCCATGAATTTAACAGCTGCTTCATAAAGGGTGAATGTATACCATAAGAAATAATTTCTTTCTTAAATCTCTTCAAATATAACATTTCTTCAGGATCCCACTTGACTTCTGCATAGCTTTGGGGGTGCCTATCATTTGGTGGTTGTTCTTGTATGGTAACTGGATAAATTTAGGTTGGTTTTCTAATAACCTGGGCTGCTCTTCTTCAGTTTCACAATGCAATGGCATGGTAGGTTTTGCTCTAAGTTCTTCTGTCTCTGTGTGAATATTTTTCTTAACTTCATTAGTAGGCCTTTCTAAGGATTGTATCTTATCAGTCAATTTTTCATATTTCACCAGTATCAAACCATTTTTAAGGTTAAAACATGAATTACCAAACTGATAATAATTATAATTGAAGTCATGTCAATTACAGCTAAGCTGATTATCCATTCTTTTAATTTTTCCATTTTCAGACCTTCCATTGTGGAACCATACAGAGTCCTAATTCCCTGCATCATAATATTGTTACTCATTCTTAACATGGGAAAGATTAAAAAAACAAAGACAAAAAACAACTAATTCCCCACTTAGGAATTTCTTAGTGTCTCATCAGATCGGCTCACTTTTCAGTTTTTCCACCGCAGCAACAGCAGAGCTGGGTGGGGGTAGCCAGCTGCAGTGAAGATGCTTGGCTGTGTGGACTGGCACTGCAGGGTGCTCAGAGCTGGGCAAGCACAACGCAACAGGTTGTCACAATGCTGCACACCCAGGATGAGGGTAATTGAGGTTGCTTACATTCAGTGCAGGGATGGAAAGTGAGCTGCCTGAAAAGAGGACATAGGGAGAAGCCCTCATAGCTAGGGTGCAGTGTGAGAGGGCACCCGGCTGCCTGAATGACAGAGCTGGCAATAGGCGCTGACTCAGGCAGCTGCAGAGTCCTTGGGTGGCTGTGACTTTGGGGGCCAAGGTGCACAGTCTGGGGTGCAGGGAAAATGTAACTGGTGGGAAAACCTGGCGATCCATAGCAGCCCAGAGAAGTGGCAGCTTTAAAAGCTACCACATGATCTCTCCATGTGTTGGACACCAAATGAAGTGCCAGATGAAGCAATTACTTATATTATTCTATTATTAAATAAAACTCAGGAGTCAGATATTAGGGCAAAAACCTGATAGATCTAAAGAGCAATGGAGGAATGATCAGCTGACTCTGCCTCTCTACACTTCCCGATCGAAAAGGCCCATGAATCTTTCTAAGCCCCTCCCTATTCCTTCCTGTGTGTCTCTGTCCTAATCAGGGTCTGCCAAAAATGCTATGGTTAATTCTGACCAGCTGAATGTTGACTCTGTCCTCTGATTCAATGTTTAACTTTATTATTAGCCTCAGGAGTCTCAGAGTGTGATAAAAATATCCCACAACAGTAGGTTCAAAGTTACAGTGCTTCTGCTGGTAGAGGAGACTGTCACTAGTCAACTCTTCCCTCAGTGTGCTCTTTGTTGATGGTTGACTCTTACATTTCCTGGAACCCAGAGAGTGTGGCAGAAAGGAGCCAGGTGAAGTACAGGCCTTAATTCTCTATCTTGAACTGGAAGGTTCATCAAATAAATATTATTTCCTTCCTTCCTCCCTCCCTCCCTCCCTCCCTCCCTCCCTCCTTCCCTCCCTCCCTCCCTTCTTCCCTTCCTTCTTTCCTTCCTTCCTTCTTCCCTTTCTTCCTTCTTCTGACTGGGTCTTACTATGCACCCCCAGTTGGCCTGGAACTCACAGAGTTCCACTTGCCTTTGCTTACTGTGAGCTGGGATTAAAGGGATGCGAAACCACCCATGGCCCAGGAAATATATTTTTGAATTTGTTTTCAAAGAAAGAATCTGGAGGAAAGAATCTGGAGGAAAAAAAAAAGGAAAAAAAAGTTTTACCATTGACAGTTGGTAAAACTACAATAAATATCTCTCACATATCTGTTAATAGAGTGTTCCTGACCCCTTTGTTTACAGATCTGTCATATGTGATACATTATAACAGGTCTTTCCTTGTATTGCTAGCTCTCACATAATGCTGTGGAGACTTTTTGTTAATTATGAAAGCTTGGCCTTAGTTTAGGCTTGTTCCCAACTATCTCTTAAAACTTAAATTAACCCATTTATGTTCATCTACATTCTGCCACATGGTTCATTACCCCTCCTCAGTAACATATATCCAACTTCCTCCATATCTGGCTGGTGAACCTCCCACTTCAGATCCTTTCCCAGAGTTCTTATCTCTGCCTGTAAGTCACACCTATCCTCTTTGACCTAGCTATTGGCCTTTCAGCTCTTTATTAAACCAATCAGAAGGTGTCTTAGGCAGGTGAAGTAAAACAGAGACACATCTTCACATAGTGTGCAAAAGAATTATCCTGACAATCCATTGAGTTCTGTACTACACATAAACACACTTAGGCTTATTTAGACAGGTTAAAAAAATGTTCCCAGAGTCATGGTTCAAAAGGATGGAAGTGTAACATTGGAAAGAGAGGGACATTCTGCACCCTTGAAGCATCCTTTGTTCCACACATATTGGACATAGACTGACACTCTCCATGTCTCAGAACAAAGGACCTAGGACACTTGCAAGCTAATGGGCATTTAGGCACAAGACTTACTTGAGGAGGCTTTTTCTCCCAGTCTCCTGAAATATCCAGCAGCACACGGGCAAGTAATGACTTTGTGCCTCTCCCTGTGGCAACCTCAAAGAGAAAACAGGAAAAGAAATGATGGAATTAATTTTAAAATGATGATATAGGAGAAACCTATGTACTTCCTAACACAAACATTTTCTAAGGTAACTGCATAAAAAGATTAATGTGTATCTCTAAAGGAAGCCTCAGGATAGTTCCTGGCACACACATGATTTAGAGCTCATTGGGCGAGACTGCCATTCAAACTATCATAAAGTAGATTACACAGGTTGGAAAATTTTTTTTAAAAGCTTCTATCATTCCAAAAGATATTCTGGAGGTTTCTGAAGGCATCTGTGATGAGGCCCTCATGCACAGGGAAGGTCTATGAACTGCTTGACATCTTTATGCCAACATGCACAGGTGGGTTGGGAAAGGCGCTGCCTACATGCAGATGTAACTTGGGGTGAGGGAAGGGCAAATGTATTTGGAAAAACCCAACAGGCCATTGCGGAGTTATATTTTGTAGCAAACATATCCAAGTAAATAGCTTCCAATATGTGAGTTATAGGGAAGTCAGGTACCTCCATGCTATTTCAGAAATGAAAAGTAAGTCTTTGTGCAAGGGGAAAAGAAGCCATGCAGATGTTAGGGAATGATTGCTTCTCAAAAAGTACTATTCCCGGGCAGTCAAGTGTGCTGGAATGCTTTTATGAAGGCTGGCTCAGCTTTTCTGTTTGCTGTAAATGAACTCTTAAGATAAAAATGTTCCTGATTTAGAACAGGCAGTCTCCAGTTTACAGATGTTTTGAGCTCTTCAAATTAGACTCTAATCCAGTTGTTTGAAATGGGAGTACATTTTCCTAAGGGAACAATGTTATAAATGATGAGTAGAGCCCAGAGCCATGGACCAGTACACAAATTCTATTTAACTCCCAGAGCTCTGAAAACTAGACCATACATATATAGAGGTGTGTGTGTGTGTGTGTGTGTGTGTGTGTGTGTGTGTGTGTGTGTGTATGTGTGTGTGTGTGTGTGTATGTGTGTGTGTGTGTTTTGTTTTCAGATTAAAGACTATAACCAACTAGTGGGTCACTACCATGGGTTGAATATTTGTGTTCCCCAAATTCATGTTGAGACATCATCTCCAATGTGGTAGTCTTTGGGGATGAAGTCTTTGGGGGAGTGATCAGCTCATGAGTGGGACTCCAGAGAGCTCCCTCAGCCTTCTCCATGCAACAACACAAGCTATTGTCTGGGAACCAAGAGTTGGGTCTCACCAGACACTGACTATCAACAACCTGATTGGGACTTCAACCTCCTTAACCATGGGGAATAAATGCTGTGAATTAGAAGGCACCCAGGCTGTATTTTGTTATTTGCCTTAATGGAGTAAGATAATCTAAAAAGAGCTTAGAGAGAGATGGCAGCATTTTTAAAATTAATTAGTGAATTATAGTTATTTTATTGTTTAAGAATTTCATGCATGTGTTAATACATTATGAACATGTCTTCCTTTGCCCGCTAATTCTTCTATTCCCTTACCACTTTTCTCTCTCAACCACATGTTCACCCTCCACGCATAGCATTCATAGCATATTCTTGCACTATGAAAGCTAATCAGCAGGGATGAAGCTTCCAGGTAGATACCAGCTTGATTTCCCCAGGCCTTAATCTTCAGAAATAGGGTCAAATTAAAGAGGGTAACAAAGAACAATGGCCTGAGTCTAGGAGACAGGATGGGTATGCTGCAGAGGGCAGCATGTAAGCCAGGCCCTCTGGAGCCCAGGGGAACATGAGCGGGTTCCAGATGTCAGTCACTGAACTTCTTTACACTGTCGAACTTCAGTTTTGCTTTGGTCTGACTGTAACTGCGCTGGTTCTTTCTTCTTGGAATAGAATGGATGCAACTTAGTTTTCATTTTACAGGAGCCCCTACAGTAAAGGAATTTTGAACTTCTAAAGAGACAGAGTTCTAGATAGACTTTGGACAGATATTTTAGAGACTTTGGGTTTTTTAGAGAGGCTTGAACTCTAAAAGGAACTTTTGATGTTTCATTTACTTTTTTGAATTTTATTTATTTTTATTTTATTTTTATGAGTGTTTTGACTGAATGTAGAGGCCAGTAGAGGGGACCAGATCCCATGGGGCTGGAGTTCCAGATAGTTGTGAGTCACCTTGTGGGTGTTGGGGACTGAACTTAGGGCTGAGCCATCTCTCCAGCCTCAACTTTTGGATGCTTTAGAGAGACTGAACTTTTGAAGCATTTGAAGTTTTAAAGACTGTGGAACTTTTAAAGGTTGTAGTGTTTTATGTTGTGTGGTGATATTTTATTTGTGCTCTAATAAATAAAGCTTGCCTGAAGATCAGAGGAAACAGCTAGCCATTATAAGTAAACACAAAAGTCCTGCAATGTTAGCACACACATTTAATCCTATCACTTGGGAGGCTGGGATCTGTCTGGATCTATGTAAATTCAAGGCCACACTGGGAACAGAGCTAGGTGTGGTGGCACATGTCTTAAATTCCAACACTAGTTAACCATGGAGGTCTGGAGGTCTGTACAGACAGACAGGAAATGACAGAGCTGGGCAGGAAGAGGAAGTGATGTAGCTGGAAAGAGAGAGCAAATCAGATGGCAGAACAGCAAGGCATATAGGCGTGGGTAGATAGGAAGTAGCTTGCTTTTGGAAGCTGTGGAGTTGGTGAGGTGAGGTTAGCATGTGGCTGTTCCTATTCCTCTGGTCTCTCTCAGGTTTTCACCCCTGTCCTGGCTCTGTGTTTTTTATTTTATAAGACTGTTTAGAAATTTGTCTACAATGTTGTGATATTAATATTAACATGACATACAATCCTCAGTATGAAAAAACAAAACAAAACAAACAACCAGACATGGCAGTACATATTTTGTAATCCTAGCACTTTGAGAGATGAACTAAGAGGAGCAGGCATTCAGGGCCAACGTGAGCTAGAGTGTTAGTGGGTAGCCTGAGATACATGAAGCCTTATTGGGGACAGGGGAAACAGAAACATTCTCCAAGTTAGCGGAGAAGAAAAATAGATTTTTTTCGTACAATATATTCTGATCACAGTTTTGCCTCCTTCAGCTTCTCCCAGATGTTCCCCTCCTCTATACCTACCCAAATCCATGCATTTTTTTTCTCCCATTAGAAAATAGGCATCTAAAATAGAAAAAAAAAGACAAAGAGAAAGCACAAGAAACATATAAAGACATAGAGATGCACACACAGAAATCCCATTAAAAACACGAAATCAGAAACCACAGTATGTTGTTGGTTGTTTTCTGCTCTTTTGGGGGGCCTGCCACCCAGCTTCCAAATAAATCACACATGGAGGCTTATTCTTAATTCGGAATGTCCGGCCTTAGCTTGACTTGTTGCTAGCCAGCTTTCCTTAACACAGCTGTCTTTTGCCTCTGGGCTTTTCCTGTTCTCTTACTTCTATAAATCTTACTCTTACTCTGTGACTTGCTGTGTAGCTTGGTGGCTGGCCCCAAAGTCCTCTTCCTTTTTTTTCTTCTTCTCCCTTTCCTCCTTCTATATATTCTCTCTGCCTGCCAGCCTCACCTATCCTTTCTCTCACCTCACTATAGGTCATTCAGGTCTTTATTAGACCATCAGATATTTTAGACAAGCACAGTAACACAGCTTCACAATGTTAAACAAATACAACATAAACAAAAGTAGTACACCTTAGAATAATATTCCACAACAGTAGTACATAAGCAAAAAACCTCTAAAGTTAAAAAAAAAAAAAAGCTCAGACAAAGCATTGAGACACAAAAAACTCCCCAAATACCATTAAGTTTGGATTGTATTGGGCATCTTCTGCTGGACATGGGGACTGCCCTTAAGTATGGTTTGTATACCCAGTGAGACTCCCTTGTAGAAAATTATTTTCTCCTTTGCTAGCAGTTATCTATTGAAGATACTTTCTAAATTAGGGATAGTGGTTTGTGTCCTCTTCCCCTCTAGGCTATGGGACCCCATTTGTCCCTGTAGATGGAGAAAAATACAGAGACCCACAACTGGGCAATGTACAGAGAATGAGAGACCTTGAAAGAAGCGGACCCGTGCATGCTGCCACAGTCTGAGTTTATGTTGTGTCTGAAGGCCTTGTTTCCTTGGTGTCTTCCATCTTCACTGGCTCTTATAATACTTTAGCCTTCTTTTTCACAGTTTCCCAAGCCCTGGGGGAAAGGATTTGATGGAGACATGCCAGTTAGGACTGAGTGTTTCAAGGTCCCTCCTTCTCTTCACATTGTCCAGTTGTGGGTCTCTGTATTTGTTCCCGTCTATTGCAGGAGGAAGCTTCTCTGATGACGGCTGAGCATAGCAGAATGCTGTTGTCATTTTATTGCTACATGACTTTTGCAGAACAGTAGCAGTCATTTTCTCCTAGGTCCCTGGGTCATCTCATCTCAGGGTTCTGGTCACCTGAGTAGTGTCAGGGATGCGTTCTCACTCATGGAGTGGGTCTTAAATCAGATATTGGTTGATAACTCCCACAAGCTTTGTGCAGGGCTGCACTTGTGCATCTTACAGGCAGGTCACCATTGTAGGTTGAAGCATTTGTAGTTGAGATGGTGTTTACCTTTCTCCTCTGCTAGCATGTAGAGTATCTTCCAGCACCCTGAACACTAGTCAGCAGGGGTGCAGGCTCTAGGTAGGTGCCAACTTAACTACTCCGTATTCAGTGAATTTTGTAGGTGCTGTCTTTTTGTAGGGGATTGTGATAAGTTTCAAGAGCAAACAATAACCTCGGCAATAGCCTGGGTTGTTTGGGGGTTCCCAAAGGGCCCTTTTGGCCAACAACTCAATTAGATATAACTCAGTCCTGGCACTGGGGATTCCATTTGGTGGAGAGAGATATTTAGTTGGGGCTTTGCCTCCCCCATTAGTTGGTGATTCTGTTTAGGTTTCTTTCATATATGAACCTCCTGTACCCCTCAAATGTCCCTAGTCTGAGTTGTTCCTCCTTGTATCCTTCCTTCACCTGGCTCTTATTGCCTCCTTCCCATCTGACGCTCCCATTGCCGCCCCGCCCATCTGTAGCTATCTATCCTATTCCGCCTCCTGGGGAGGTCCTTCTCGCCCCTCACTCCCTTACTCAGTGAGTGACTTCTGTGCTTCCGTGGATTATAACCTGCCAGACTGCACAAGGACAATCCCACGAGGCCTCAATCCTGTACAAAGAACTTCAGGCAATTGAGGAAGGCTGAGAGAGGGAGAAGTGGCTTTCCCCACGTAAGAGCAAGTTGCCCAGTGCTAAACAGCCTTGAAAGCATACATACAATAGATACAAGTAACAGTATATGGCCTCAATAGGTGATATTTGGGGAAATATGTATGTGTAAATACATACATGCATGCGATAAGAATGAAAAAGAGGCTGTGAATTTGAAGGAGAGTGGGAAGGCATGTGGGAGACTTGGAGGGTGGAAAGGGAAGGGAGAAATGTAATTAAAATATATTATCAAAATAAACAAAATATATGAAAAAAGACAGAAAAACCCACTAGGAAGTTTAAAAAAATAAAATCCCAGTCAGTAACTGCAGAAGAAGGTTGAAACATACTATTAATACACTTAATATAATCAACATATGGAGGAAGCTGCTTCCAACGGCAGAGTGCACATTTCTTTAAAATGCATATTGAGCATTTATAAAAACTAACATGCAGTTTTTCATAAAGCAAGCTCTAGAAATATCAGAAGATGAAATCATATAGAGTAGTTCTTTAGGTGGAATTAAGCTAAAAGCTAAAAGGCCACTAGGAAATCCTGACATGTTTAGTCTCAACACACACTTATAAATAATCTATGGGTGAGAGAAGCATTTTGATCAGGATAAGAATTGTTTGTAGTTCTTCACCAAGGGTTGAGGCTCCTAGAGATTTACCCCATTCACACAGGTATGTCAGTTGGGGTTGTCATTGTTCAGGTCTTGTTTAAGCAGCCATGTTGTTGAGATTTCATGGGTTTGGCTTCCCCTCATTCCTAGAAGACACAATCTCACAGCAGACCTCCTAGTTCTCTGGCTCTTAAGATCTTTTTGTTCCTCTCTTCCTGATCATTGGGTGTAGAATTTGTTTTGTAAATGTGTTAACTGGGGTCCAGCTTCTCCCATGGTCAGTTGTCCACTGCATTTTAACTAGTTGTGATTTTATGGAATGGTTGCTTTCTTTTGCAAAACCCAAACTAAAACAAAACTTTGATTGGGGTGAAAGCTGCACTTAACCGTTAGTTAAAGAAAAGTAAAAGACATAAGCAAAAATAACAAAACTTCCATTCACAACTTCAAAACCTCTTGTCTCTTTAGTGTTCAGTTGGAGAAACACATTTCAAAAATCCATGTTGTGTCCTGTCTCAGCTTCCTTTCTTCCTCCTTCCTTGGGTCAGGCTGACCGGAACCCCTGTCTTGGATGGCTCTTCCACCTCCCCTCAGTTGTCTATCTTTCCTCAGGATCAGCCCCAGGCTGTGTGGTTCCCTAAAGGACTCCAGCTTGGGCCCAGGCCATGCATGCAGAGACACTGTCATGCTCGCTTTTGAGAACGAATTTCTCAGCTACCTTCTCATTTTTGTCCTTTGCTTTTTTGTCTTGTGTTTTTTTTTTTTTCTAGAATAGAGGGTTCTGTGCATTCGCCTCTGTGGCTGTAGGTGGAAATCAATGTCTTACAGGTAAGATGCTTCCAGAGAAACCATCCCCCTTGGAGCAGCAGATCCCTTTGTCTGATTTTAGATTTTTCTCTGCACACTTCTGTCTCCCACAAGTGCCGTGTTTAATATGCGACTAATGCAGGTCACCCCTCTAATGGCAGCTGCCCCAGCAACAAAGCCCTTTGGAGCCCCATGAAAGGATTTGGCTCAGTTCCTTCTCACTATGTGTGCAATCCTTTGGTACTTCCAAAAGGTCCTTAATGAAAACACTCAACCTTGCTAACAAAGAGGCCAACACAGTTGATCATCTTGGCAGATTTTATGGGCCCACTCTTAAAGTTCAAATACTCCTGATGAAAGGAGCATCCTCAGGTGAACAAATACACAAATCTTTAGGAATGCAAGTATCTGAAAGAGCAAGCTCTTCATTTTCTGGTCAATGATTCTCAAATGTGAGTGTATACCAGAATGACCCACAGGATCTGCTAAGGCTCAATTTTAACTGGACCTCTCCCTAAATATTTCTGATTCAATGAGTACTAGGGGCTATATTATGTCAATTCATATTGCAGCACTAACCCCCAATGTGCTGTTTGGGGGCAGAGCTCTTAGGAGCTAATTAAGATTAAATCAGATGATGTGAATGGGAACACATACCCCAGAAGGCACAGAGGAAAGTTGTGTGAGGTGAGAATGCAACCTGACTGTGGCCAGCCTTCTACAAGTCAGGAAGAGAGGCCTCACCAGAAGGCATGACCTCTGAGGGCACTGTCATCTTGCACTTCAGTATCCAGAACTTTGAGAAACTAACTTTCTGTTGTTTAAACCCCCAGTGGGCCATATTCTGTTATGATGGTCTGAATGTCCTCACAGTTGTCTGGGAAGTGGCTGGCTACCTTCACCTTCATTTGAAACACTACTCCTGTGGTTACAGCTGACTTAGGGTTCACACTTGGAAAACTATCAATGCAGAGCTCACTGTCCATAGGCCACTTGATGGCCTTTGTGACTTTTTAATGACCTTTTAAAATTATCCCTTTGGAATTGAAGGGATGGTCTTGAACTTAGGAATCAATGGCTTCACTGGGGAGATAGCTGTTATGGTAAAGCAGTTGCCTTACAAGAATGAGGACCTAAGTTCAGATCTCCAGAACCCATGTAAAGCTAGGATAGCATGTGCATCTCTTGTTATAGTAATCTTGTACCAAGATGGGAGAAAGAGAGGGAAATCCCTGGCCACTCTTGGGCTAGCTAGCCTGGCAAATGCAGTGACAAAAGGCAAAGAGACCCTGACAGAAGTGTGAAGGCAAAGGCAAACACCCAAGGTTGTCTTGTGACCGCCACATGTACACAGTGGCACATGTGCTTCTGTGCACACACAAAGATGTAGCTGGAGTTTTCTCCAGTCCTGCCTGGGCCCACAGCCACTCAGACTCAAATAAACACACAGACGCTTATATTATTTAAACTGTTTGGCCTGTTGGCTCAGGCTTCTTGCTATCCAGTTCTTGCATATTAAATTAACCCATTTCTATTAATCTATAAGTTGCCACGTGGCTTGTGGCTTACTGGTACTTTGCATCTTACTTCTCATGGCAGTGGCTGGCAGCGTCTCCTGACTCAGCCTTCCACTTCCCAGCATTCTCCTCTCTGCTTATCCCGCCTATACTATATTTCCTGCCTGGCTACTGGCCAATCAGCATTTTATTTATCAATCAATCATAGCAACACATTTTCACAGCATACAGAAAGACATTCACAGCACACAGAGATTAAAAAAAAAAAAAAAAAAAAAAAAAAAAAAGAACAGCTCCTGCCTCATGCTTTTCATGGAACAATATGCCCTGCCATCTCTGTCGCCTTCTTCCTGGATCTTGCAAGATGAACCCATAGGATGTTGGTACCATGCTGGGCAGATACAGTGTTCCCAACAAAAGCAGCAAAAACTAATGCTATATTTTTTCCAACCACAAATGAGAATTTGGGTTTCTTATCTGGATGTGGGCCAGAGGTTATTTTTCAGTTATATAAAATTGTGTACCTGTCCTCCATTCTGGCATTAGAAAAGTAAAATATTACTCAGGAGCTGGAAAAGGACATTAGGTGATGTTTCACATCTGATTCTTATGTCTCTTTTGATGTATAACTTGTATCTTGGATTTTATGCCATCAACAGATGCACCTGTCTAGACTCCAACATCTCCAGCATCAGCTTCTACTTCTGGACCAGCGTTGGCCTCAGATTGCTGGAGGTGTTAGAAGTGTCAGTGTGAGAGTGGACTGCACTTCTGTATTCCAGCCTTTCCTCCTTTTTCCACATGTAAGTGCTTGAGTGGGCAGGACTTCCTGATCTTTGTCATTACTGCACTTCTGTATTCCAGCCTTTCCTCCTTTTTCCACATGTAAGTGCTTGAGTGGGCAGGACTTCCTGATCTTTGTCACTACAGCAGTATTTTGACATTTGGAGAGCAAGACTGGGTTCAATAATACATGTTAGTAGAAGGAGAAGCAGGTGTTTGCCTCCTTTGTGTGTTTTTCTCTCATCTCTTTCAACATTAATTAACAAGAAAGCAGATCACATTCACAGAGGCCACAGACTTCTTCATGAACTGATTTTGGGGTTGACTTTTATTTGTTTGTTTTCATTTCTTTTTCTTTTTTTTCTTTTGAAATAGGGTTTTATGTAGCCCAGGCTGGCCTTGAATTTGCTAGGGCTGACCTCAAACTCCAAACTCTCCTTCTTCCTTCTTCTAAGTGCTGAGGTTACAGGTGTGTGCCACCATGCTTAGCCAAGGCTTACCTTTAAAATCTTGTTTTATGTGAGTGTGCATGTGGGTGCTTATGCCACAACACCACGTGGAGGTCAGGGGACAACTTGTGGGAGTCAATTCTCTCCTTGTACTGTTACTATTCAGGTCATCAAGCAGCTGTTATTCCAACCAAACAAGAGTAAAGACCATTACCCACATTCTTTGTTCATATTAAGGTTTATTTTCTGTCTGACAGGGCTATTTCTTTAAATCAGGGTTTTAAAACAGCATCAAACACAGGAGAGGGTAGGGTTTATATTGCCCCCCC